>WUQG02033312.1:0-64950 GCA_011317285.2 Androctonus mauritanicus
AGAAAATGAATACGTCTTTGTTGTTCACAAATTATAATAATTATTCTAATATATGAATAAAGCTAGTAAAACGATGTCTGGATATGTAGTTAAATTTAAAAATATACCTACAGCCATGGTCAAAATAATTGCATCATCTTTCATATATATTCGTAAATTATAAGAATAAAATTGACATGGAATTATCCGAAAAAAATGCAGAAAATCGTAAAGATGTGTATTATTCAAATTTTATGTTAAATAACTAATAAAATAACGATTATCTTTTGATGTTGTATAAACAGAAAGTACTATAAAGATATGGAAAATATGGTAAATAAAATTGGATTTTATTACCTTTGTTGTTATACTTTTTCAGGAAAAAGTTACTAACAAGTAACTTAGTGTTGTAAAAATTATTCCACGTAAAAAATTATTCCATATTTTATAGGATTATTCATTTATTTTGGTCATCAATCTTTAAATATCATTAATACAATGAGAGTTAAAATAACTCATAATTCTAAAAAATATGAGATAATTTAATTTTTAAAAAATTTTAAATATATTAAAAAGAATTAATTTTCATAAATTTTGAAATAATATTCGTATTCTATGTCTTATATTTATATTTATTATTTAATGCGTATATTTAATGCAATGGTTATTGGTTTCTGTGCATAAAAATAAATTAATAGCAATATCAAAAAAATGAAAATATTATTCTTTCATTTTTTATGAAAATATGTATAAAGAAAAATTTACATATTTCGTTTTGAGAAATTTCTTTTAAAAACTTTTGAAAATTTTTTAGCGTTAAATTTTTATACTGAAAAATATAAGAGGAATAGCATGGAGATTAAGAATGCTCCGATGCTTCAAATGAATATTTATTAAGTCCAAAAATGGAAAGTCTTTTTTAAATTAATCCAATATTATTCTTTTATGTGATGCGATGTAAGAAAGTAAATCATGGGATGTAGTTCCAATCACTTCGAAGATACATAAGTATAATAGCGTAGATGATTTTTCATATTCTTAGTTCAAACAAACTTGTTTACTTGGTTGCATTAAATTTTCGCCGGAGAACAAACTTCGAAACCGTTTTCTTCATTACATTATCCAACACCTCTCGACATTAAAATTCCGGGGCAAATATCCATAAAAGCGATTATAGCTGAAACTATTGTGCATCTTCTCCATTCTCTCTACTAGAGGAAAGAGGTGGACTCTCTGATGCCCAAACGACAGTAAAATACTCCAAAGCCGGCAGTCATTAACCAGTGACTCTTTTATCTGTCCCATGGTGTATAGTTTACCTGACTAATACTTACCTGTTGTTATTGTATCTATCTGAATGATGCAATATTCGGACGTTATGGCAAGGCTATTGGCCAAAATAAGGGGGCTTCTCATGTGACTAGTCCAGATTAAAGAAACCGTTTAGTCCCAGTGTATGCCGTTAAAAGCAACCAACAAGCTGTGTTATTGTCTTAGCTAAACTGTATACCTCCTGTTTTCTTCACAGAGCTGCTTAATGATACGTTAACGACGGATCTCAGAGACGTTTCTCCTAGGAACACTTCAATTGGTTTTTCTTATCTTACTCTTCATCTCCAGTGTCGGATACAGTAATGGTGTCACACTTCCAATTAAGGCAATTAACTCGATTAAAAAATTGATTTATTATAACGTTCTTAATAAAGAAAATATTACTTCATCTATGATTACTCTGATCAATATTACTAAGTTTAACTCGATCCTTTTAGAAAGTTCATAGCAAAAATATAAACAACAAAAGAAGTAGAAACAATAGTAGTTATTAAAATGAATTGATTAAATTCAATTTCGATTTAAATTAATAATACAGGAGTATAGAAAATTATTGCTGTTAAAAATCCAATAAAATAATAGTCCGATTTAAAGAAATCTGAAGATAAAATTTCCAATTTTATGTGAACTAACTGGATCAAATAAAACTGATTTTCTTCTATTTTCTCTTCCACATTTAGTATTCGGCATGTTTCGTACATAATCGATTTTTACACATGAAAAAATATTATTCTTAATCGCTTTGCGACAGGTTCTTTTAAATCGATATGATTCTGTTAGAATCATCATTCATTTTTGAACAAACGATGAAATATAAAAATATTTAGAAATATTTTAAAATGCTAAAGAGGTTTACGATATCAATAAAAACTAAACAGGCCAAACTTTTCCTCACTACACAACTTTTCCTTACATTTAAATATATATAGAATTTTTTAAAATTATAGATGATATATATATATTACACGTCTAATATAATTTTAAAATATTTCAGCCCACACATTAAAAAATTCTTTGACGTATAATACTTTTGTTCATGTTAGTAGAAAGTGGGATTGAAGAAGAGGACTGTCATCATCAGAACCTTCAAATACCACATATTGTCGGTATTTCTGACAGATGGGGGAGACTGTGGCGACATTAAGATCCTATAGGGTGGAGAACTAGATGTCATTCGGAATTTTTCTACACTCGTATGTCCTTTAGTAACTATAACAGATACTTGTACATCAGTTTTCCACTTGGTCTCATGCAGTATCTTTTGAGAACAGTGTTTTGTTACGAGTTTGGAATTTTCTCTTATGTTTCCATTGGTGAAATAACTAATACAATTTCACGACTGAAAAATAATTTCTATAAGTGGAAAACAGAAACTTTTCAAGAAAAAAATTAGAACGTTTTATATATATATATATATATATATATATGTATTTTTTATCAAATATATTAAAATAATAAGATTACAGTAATAACATATTAAAAATAATTTTAAACCTTAAATAAAATTATTAAAAAATTTTCTCCAATAGAAGATCTTGTTTCCTACTTATACAAATTATTCTCACTCGTAAAATTTTTGTAGCATTTACTATATTAAATGCATTTTATTCAAAACATATTTCGTGGAAAACAGATTCGTTACCGAACAAAATAGAATAAATGTAGTGGAAAAAAACTAAAAATCTTATTTTTTTTTATTCCCAAGCATCTTAATAATTCAAATTTTTATAATATCCTTATTATATACGAATTTATCTAATGGCTTATAAGAATAGAAAAAATACTTGATCAATAACAATTCAAGTAATTATTTAAATATATCGTGCTTTTTTTTTTCTTGATAAAATTTATTATATTCAATAAGAACTTAATATAAATAGAACAAATACGGTATAAAAATTTTCGCAATTTTTAGAAATATCATTCATAATCATAAAACATTAACTTCTGAGTCATTTATTTTCATCTAATGTTTGAATACAAAGAAAAGAAAATTTAATTTTAATAAATTTAACGGAATAATAAAAATTTTATTTGTATGAAATATTTAAATAAATTCAAAAGAAAATATATATTAATAGCGAACACATGAATAATAAATCTTTACATTATTACAAAAAAAATTATATTTTATTAATTAGTAATTTTGCTGAAATATATAAAATTAAAAATTAATAATAAACTGTGAAAACTATTGAATTTTAAAAAACGGTCAAAACCCCGATAAGACGCCCCCCGTTAAGCCCCCTCGCTGATCGCCAAGAAGTTTGGCGAAATTGATCTTTTCTATGTTAATGAAATAGGCAAACCCCAATAAGACGCCATCCGTCATCTGCCAGTAGAAACGTCTAAACAAATATTCCTTTTGGTATTATATTTGTCCTCGTTAATCCGCCAGGGGCACGTAAGGTGACTTACATCCCGAAGTTCATCAGTACTGTATATACAGTATTAAAAGCTCTCTAGATTCATTTGTAACCAGCGGGTGAGAAAGATGGAGTTAACTGTTAATCATGTGTCTCTTTAAGCCTGGTTCACACCTAGGTTGTAGAAAATTTAAGATCGTAAGAACCACAGCGTTTTCATCATTTATTGCGAGCAAATAAGGATACTGTACAATAAGCTGTGTACATTTTGTTTTATAGAAAAATCAAAGTAGAGGATCAGAACAGCAGATCGACATCTTTTCTACATATTACTGTACATATACGGTACGTATGCTATACTGAAAAGTATATAGATTTTCAGAAATGTTAAGTTTGGATGTTAAATATAAATGTACTGTATTTTGTTAAATTTAATAAATTCCGAGTTCATTTTCATTTCTATACTACACGTGTTTTCGATAAACCGCCAACCCCGATTAGCCGCCAAAATCGTCCCCAAACGGATGATGTCATCTTATCGGGGTTTGACTGTATAATTATTTTCCCTTGAAAACTCGAATATATTAAGAAATTTATATATTTCTAAATGAAATATATATATACATATATATTAAAGAGATTATAAAAAGGATATTTATAACAATTTAAATTGTTTATAATTTGGATTGCATTACTTTTTATGCTATTTTTAATTTTTATTAATTAAATAACAAAATAAATCACAAAGTTTATATTTTTCCGGATAATTTTTGCTCGAAAATATAAATTATGACTAAATCGCATTAGGATAGCTGTTAAACGTAATTCATAATTTATATATATATATATATATTTAAATTTCTCGGTTTTGAATCATTCAAACAACTAATCTCAATTCCCATGATATATACTATTCTATCAAAAATAATAAATTAGTTTATATTTCTGGTAAAATAAACTAGTTTTTCTCGTACATGACAAGTCAAATATTTTTGTTCCCTGAAAACATTACTTCAAATAATACTATTTTAATAAAGAAAAATGACGTTAAGCAAATTAGTGGCCAATTTTATTTAAAAAAATGAATATTGAAAAATAAAAATAAAAAAAAAAAAGTAAGGAAAAATAAGAAAAGTTTACTAATGACATAAGAAGAAATTGAGAAAAATGGAGATGTTCTTTTAATAATCATCCTTCTGTAAATGGAAACAAAAGGTGCAGACAGCTGTAACTTTATAAAAAAAATTAAGTTTCGTATTCTCCAATTAACGAAATAAACTCTTTACTGTCACCTTTACACTGACCAGAATCATGTATTATGAATATGGTTGTCAACATTCAAAGGCATTCTTGATGTATGATTACGGTAATGGTAGAGACATTAACCGATAAATTAAATATTAATATAAATGTACTTTCAGCTTTCAGTATTATTTTCTTCTAAAAGTGGAGATTAAAATTGACGGATTACGATAATTTCCCATGGTAATCATTTCCGTAATATTTTAGTATCTAAATGTAAATTAACCATGTGCATAAATTGACTTAATTAGCAAGTAAAAGGACGAGGAAGAGTTCAATATGACTTGAAGAATACGAATTTCAAAAAAGGGGGAAAAAAAATGACAGAATTAACTGCAGCTATCAAGATAAAATATGGAATAAAGAAATATCTTCAGTTTCCAGTCAAGAAAAGTTTCATTTCATTCTCTAGACATATTATGGATATTAGATACACGTTTGCTAACAACAATAAATACTACTACTGAATTTTTCTTCAAAATAAAGATGGAAACCATTTTGCATTTCATTTAAATAGAAAAACCGAATAAATGTGATAATATTATTTTCGAAAATGAATAATGAAGTAGTTTCTGATAAGAAAATAGAATTATTGACAATAAAGAGGAAAAAAAAAAAAACAACTTTTGGAGAACAGACTAAAAACAAAATATTAAAAAAAAATTATTTTTATAAAATAGAAATTGCTAATAAATTCCAATTTATTATGCCGATTTCTTTATGAAAAATACATTTTTAAGAGTTTATTTTTATAAAATATTGGTATTTTTTTTTTGGTTGTTGATTTTTGTAAACATCGAAATTTTTTATAGTAGAAACAAAAATAATCGTGTCAATATTTTCTATTATTGGTATTATATGTATTTATAATTACACTCTTAAAGCTTACAAATGATTTGCATAAGAAAATTTGCATTCGGGAACAAATAATGTATTGAGAAGATTGCGATGTGTAATTTTTACTATCTGTTAGTAAACAATTCTTCCTATTCCATAAAAGAAAAATTGTTTTGACTGTAATAATTTTTCCAAGTTTTGCTCTCTATATATTCAACTTTTAACAATAATAAACTTATTTTGTTAAATAATATAAGAATACACAAACAACTAAATTCTTACATTTAACAATTCATTATAAACAAAAGATTAAAAGGAAAAAAAAAAAAAACAACCATCTTATAAACAAAACATCATAATATTTACTTGAAATATTTTAATTTTTTTTTAATTGAATCGTGAATATAATTTTTCCATATTCTTATAAAAGCATAAATTTTAGAAACGAAGTTTATAAACATAAAAGAATTTATTAAAAATTGGAAATAAATTACATTTCAAAAAAGGAATTATGTTTATATACATTTTTTTATTATACATTTTTTATTACCTTATTATAATATAAATATAGAAGTAGATAGTACATTTAATTAGTACAAATAATATTTTTATTAATTAAAGAAGATTAATATTTAAATAAAAAAATGTATATATATATGTTTAGAATTGGTGTTGAAGTCAAAAAGAAATTAATAAGTTTAATAAGCTTCTTTGGTATTAGAAACAAAAATAACTGAAAGCCACTTTACGAATGAATATACTAAGGAAATTATTTTTACAAAAATATAAAAATAACAGCTAACAAAAAAAAAAAAAAAAAAAAAAAACACAAGTCTCTTTATTCTTGTTTTTTAATTTATTAAATGGATGTTGAAAACAATATCCTTAATTATTAATAATCTATAATATTTATATTTAATTTAATTTACTATTATTAATTATTTTATTAAAATACAGTGGGCCTATATTAGATTTAACACACTGATAATATTATGGGTTTCTAAGATAGTTAATTTTTAAAATATAATTTTTTTTATTAATTTTGTTTTAAATTTAATAAAATTGCATGGATATTTTAAAACCGATCATCTTTTTTTTTTAATAAATAACCCAATTATTTTAAATTTTTAACTGTTAAATAGAGTAATTTTATAAAATGTAAATTCGGTTTTAAAAATCATATTTCTGATATTCAAAAAAAAATTGTTATAAAATAATTTAAAAAATATTATCTTTTAATACCAACAAAAACTATTCCATTAAAAAAAAAATGCAAATAAATTCAACAGATGATTAAATCTTTTTTTTTTTTGATATAATTTCGTGAAACTGGAGAAATTATCTTGATGTTAGGATCAAATTCTAACATATTATCGCCACTTTATTTCATGACAATATTTTATCTAACTTTAATTATCGGAAGTTACATAGATTTAATCGCATACCAGTTTGTTTGGAACGTTAAACCAGTGAGAAAAACAATATTGTAGCAAGAAAACTACTTCCAGAAGATTGCATAAAAAGACTATAAACGCAACACCCAGTGATTTGTATCTATTTAACCGTCTACGGCTAAACTCTGTTCTAAGATTGACATTTATTGTTGACATCATAGTAAATGTCAATAGTTATCTTTTATTTTGAGGTTAAGAAAGAGTATTTTTATTTCATGTGTAGCAAGTACTTAAATAGAAATAACATCGAGTGTTATATTTATATTTCAATCAATCACTATCGAATAGAAGCAATAAGTCTATAATAAAAATAACATAGTTAATATTTTTTTTTAAGTTGTTAACGTACTATGTCACTTTAAAATAAATTAAATACTTTTTTTAATAAATTATATATTTATAAAGTTAAGCAGATTCTCAGTGAATATATAAACTAATAAGATTTTGACTGAAGTTTACGAAATGATGTTGTTTACGATTTTAAAAGAACCATTTATTCTCTGCAAGATGGTCTCTTTTGATATTCAGTTATGGTATGGATTTATTTCGTTTGTACTTATTTATGAAGTTCTTTGCGTGACATAGTTCGAATATCCCGAAAGAATAATGGGAATAAAGCATGATAGGAATGTTTAAAATACCTATTTTTATATATCGTAGGTTCGAGTCATTCAAATTGAGATCTTCTGTAGTCTTTTAATATTCCATTAAAAATAATCATTTGTCTTACGTTGCGCTATTAAAAAATGACATAAAATACTAGATTTAATAGGCTATTAATCAATACAACTGAGGGGACTATAAACGTTACCGTAAGTTCGTTTCGGAACAGATGCAATAAAGAACAGAAAGGATAAAAAAAAAAGTTGAAACTGCTTAAAAAGAACAAAAAGATTTGACATTAATATAGTCTTACAACTCTCATGTGAGAAGTTCTTTAGATAACCATACTGAATTGTAATCTTTGTGCTCCAACTATTATAGAAATTCTTAATAATGAAAACTCTCATTAGGAAAAAAATACATTATTTAAAACAGAAAAGTCTGTTTTTACTTATACTGTCTATAAATCATCTAATTTTAGGATAAAAATAAAAAATTTATAGAAGCAGTTTGAACGTTGCCATATAAAATCTAAAAATATATAATTACTGTAATAAAAGAGTTTTCATTCTTTTCTTTTTTATTATATAAAATTTCAGTTAAATTTTAATTTATAGCATTTTTAAATTTATTGATTAGAATATAAAAAATATATTAAAATAATTCAAATAATAAAAATATTGTTTAGATTAATTTTTACTAAATTTACGTTGTGTAAAAGCATTTTTAAAATAGTAATGTTAATTGAAAAAACAGATTTTTTTTTCTATGATAATTTTTTAACTAATCAAGCACCACATCATTTCTTTCAAAGATAGTGAAGATGCGCATTATTGATAGCACATATTTCTTTTTATGTATGTAAAAAGCGCATTTACAAATCCATTCGAAAAATGAGATGATATGTTGAAAGTCGAATAACTATTAAAGAAGTTGTTCGAAGTTCAAATGTAAAATTATGGAAATTAAGAAACAAAATCCACGAATTCTTAATGTGATGAATATCTCAAAAGTTTAAGCGAAGTAAAGAAAAAAAGGAAAAAGAGAAGTAACGACATTAAGATATTATTTAAATTTGTGATTATTGTATAAACTGAATCATTCCATTAACAAAAATTTAAATCAATTATCAAACTTAAATTTGAAAGGGGGGGTCTTAAAATTTAAATTAACAAATAATTTTCGAAACATTATTTATAAATGAAACAATAGGGAATGTTTAAAAACATATTGAGTTTTATAATTAAAAATAAAAAAAAAATAATCAGTTCTTTATTTCAGATTAGTGATTTTACATTATACATCTGGAATTCGAATAAAACATTAGTTTTTCTTCTTAAAAATAATACATTAAAGTAGAAATGTGCTCAGAATTTCCCAAAAGGGATTAAAATATACAATTATTGAAACGTGTATACTTGTCATACTTTTCATTACTCTATTTGTTTTTTAATGTTTCTTTACGGGTTATTCTTCTAGTAAACTATAGCATGTAATCTTGTAAAGAGTGAAGATAACATTTTCTTTCTTTTTTTTTTCTGGGATCGATAGCAAACGTGTTTATAATATAAAAATATAGTTTGCTTTTACTCTTGGTATTTACCATACAAAACTTCGCTATCATTATTGCTTCCTATTTATTAATAGCAAACAATATTGATCGCAAACGAGTTAACACACAATTTTTTTTTTAAATATCTTTTAGTCGTATTTAAAGCAATTAATAATTTTCTAATTAAATTTAACACTTTTATTAATTCTACATATAGAATATTGAATAAATATGATATATAAATATTGTATCTGTCAAAAATTAAAAAATACTTAACAATTTTATATTATATCATATTAACAGACAATTATGTATAGATTGCATTATATAAATCTTTAATAAATATATAAAACTTAATTATATTTAATTTATGGATATTTGATGTTGGAGCGTTATTCTTAATATAATTATGTTAAGTTACATGAATTTTATTATAAAGTTTTCCTTGTTTAGACATGTGAGAGTTCAAAATAAAAGCGATTTATTAACATAAAGACATCCAACTGAAAAACTGTACATCCAACGTGTGTGTTTGCAGGTAAACAAGAAATTATAACCACAAGGGGTCGCAAAAAAGGCAAATGGGCTAAACAGATTTAACATATGTAGCCCAAGTATAGCCCAAAAAAATACAAAAACGATAGAGACGTGGCAGCGGACGAAAACAAAAGATCACAAAATATATTAACTTTCTTATTAAAAATAAATTAATTAATTAATTATTGTGTTCCTCACGCTGAAATTTCTAAGTGTAATAAAACTTTTAATTTTAGAATCTTATAAAATAATTTATATAATTTAAACAAATATAAAACAAAAAAAAATTTTTCCTTATTTTCACGTATAACGTTAAAATAAATGAGCATCATAATAAACTATTTTATTCATTGCTTAAAAATAAAAAATAATACTTTATGATTCAGTTAATCGATATATATATAAAATTCTAATCAGCACATCATTTTAAGTAAATTTAGCAAATCGTTTGAACAAGTATTCATCTGAAATGCTAACACAATTAAGTAACGCAAAGTTCTAAAACTCAAATATTTAATATGAATTATAATTCGTTCATATTTAAATATATATATATATTTTAAATTCTTAAATAATTTAATTTAATTTTATGAACGAATAACTAGTAGAGTTTAGTATAACTTCGACATTATGCGCTTTCTTTAGATAATTTATCATAGAATTTTTACTTAAAGCTCCATGAATATAATAAAAAAATCTTAAGATTAAACTTTAAGAAATATAGTAATGACAAATTAAATCATTCAAATAGGCACATTATTCTCAAAGAATTGACTGTTTAGACTAACATCTAATTTAAAATTTATAAGGTTCAGCTTAAGCATCTTGGTTTCATTTATTAACTCGAGTAAATATTTAAATTTTCATTCTAATGAATATTTATTATTTAATAATATTTCTAACAAAATTGTGACAGCTGTTAAATATAGGTTCTGAACTCTTTCACGACTGTTGAAATGACTTATGAACAATTTTAATTTTATTGCTGTAATTACAGCGTTAAAATGCAATTACTATATAAAGGATTTTCATTTTAGTATTTTCACATTTACGAAACTTTAAACTCTCGAGGAAAATCATCAAAAATTTACTTTAAATCTTAAGATTTTAATCTATGTTTGTATAATATTACCTGGATGTGACTTTCCCTTCAGTAAAAGTACGTTAGATACAAAAATATTATTTCTATAGAAATTCTAGATATCAATCAAAGTCAGCGACAATAGTTTACAATGGAAAGATGTACAAAGAAGTTATGGAACTATAAGATTTCAAAAATACTCATACTTGTAGTTTTTCCTCTGGTTATGTTTCGACTAGACAGGTCAAAATTCACGTTCAATCAGTATCAAAAAGAAGTATTTGTCACGTCGTATAAAACATATAGAAAAGAAACATTTCTAGATTCCTTAAAATGTTACAATCGGATATTTTATTGTAGAAATACATTTTTGTCCAATATAAAAATATTTATCGAAAATATAATAATTAATTAACATTTTATAGGAAATATGTAAGAAAATATAATAAAAAAAAAATGCTTGTAAAAGTTAATCTGTTATCATTTGCTTAATGTTACTATAATATATTTTATCTATCGATATTTAAATCCTTCGATTAAATAATTCAATCCGAAAGATTAAAGTTTTTAATTTTTTTCTTTCCTTTTTTTCCCTCTGGTTACTTAATAGGATTAAAATTTATTGAAGCGTCAAAGCTTTTAAAATATTTTAGGATTAATTTAAGATAAAAATTCACCTTTCTTTCTCCCTTCAGCATTATAGATTACGCTTGAAGTTAGACTATAGATAAAAGTGATTCATAGAATAATTGGATTTAAGCATTTCTAATGTAATCCTGTATTATATGGCGTTATCATAAATTACTCTGTGAATGCTATATTCTGTAATTCTTTTATGCAGCAACTTCGATCATCTTCAACTTTTCTTTGCTAAAGAGAGTTATAAAATACAGTAATGGAACAAAATCCATTAATTCGATATTATAAAATTGAATCAGGTACTAGCCAATACTGTAAAAAAAAAATAATTTAAAAAAATACAACGTTAAACAATAACATTTTTATAATAAAAATGGAAAATAATAAATCAAAGAATAACATGATTTAAAAGAAAAATAAAATGTAATATTAAAATTATAATCTTAAAGTTTACTATAAAGTCGATAATATTAATGCATGTTTAAGCCTGTATTGATTTCGATTTATGTAAAAACTTTATTGATTTTTCTAGCTAGGAAGAAGTAAAAGATACCTTATTTAAAAATTTAAATCATATAAGCTTATTTTACCATGCAAATTCAACGTATATAGAATGGAGAGAGGGAGAAAAAAACACTTTAATGAATCAATGAAGGTAGTGATTGTGATACGAGTTAAATATTTTAATTTTTTGTTAAAGAATTAAGATTAAACGCAAATTTTTATCAAACTGATTTTCATAGTATACTTTGTGTTTTTTCACAAGTAAAATAATTTTCATAAATTAAAACTTCGTTAAATTTTGAATTAAAAATAAAAATTATGCATTTAATGGCTTATTATTACTTTTTATCCTTTCATTGTATAACTAGATTTGTGATAACATGGTTGCTTTTTTTCAGTTTAAAGTGTTAATTTATATATTAATATTTCAACTTTTTTTATTTTCGGTTGATAAATGTACGCTATAATTTTTGTATATTAATATTTTATATTTTCTTTAGGTTTATATCAATATGTATGCTTTCGTATCAATTAAATAAATACTTTCGAAATTTTCTGCTATAGTAATTGCAACTCTTTATATTAAACTGTTTTGCAAATAATATTTTACTTTAAGCAGTGTTTTCTAAACTGTAGAGCTCAAATCTATTGCGTAAGAATTAACAAAAATATCATTTTTGAGATCAGACAAGCAAAAAATAAATTCAAATTGATGTCGGAAAAAAATGAATCAGCGAAAGGGTTATAAATATATATATATATATATCTACTCAGAAACTTTCTGTTGTAGCTGCTTTAAAGACAAAATAATCGATCTGGTTTAGTGATTGAAAAAGAATTGCGAGTAGCGATATCACCCGATTTGAGAGAATTTTTGTGCTGAAAAACAAGCCCACTCATCATATCAAATATTATGTTGTATTAAATATGTATTATATTTTTCGTTGTTTTTTTGTAAGATTTTTTTAATTGTATTAAAAATTATTACACCATAATAAATATATATTTTTTAAGTATAAGAACTTTATTTATACAAAATATAATATATTGTTTTGTAGTATTAAATTGTAAGTAGAAAGTATTTATAAAATTAGACTGTTATGAAATGAGGAGCGTAATAATTTTTTTTTTTTTTTATAAAAAATGGTAGTGCAGACACAGAAAGTTAGGAAACTGCTGCTTTACAGTATCTAACAAGGTGAGTAATAATACTTCAGTATAAAAAAACAAAAAAGATTTAAAAATAAGTTTTATTGCAAAACTTAGATAACATCTTTGCAAATATTTTATGAAATACTATAAATAAAATATCATAAAAATCTCTTTAATATTCAGCATAATAGATTTTGTTGTATATAAAAAATAATTGTGTATTCAGAATATTAAAATAAAATATAATCTAATGATAAAATTAATAAGCATTAGATATGTCTAAATGTGGTTTGATGTTGCTTATTATTTATTTTCTGATAAACAATATAAGAAAAACCGTTAAAAGTTATCTAGTAAAGAAATTAAATTAAATGGAATGGAAATTCAATGGAATAAAAATGAATATTATACATATTAGATTAAGAAGTCAAATATTAGAAAAATGAAATAAAATATAAATTGAAAAATTGTACAACTTAATTGCATTAGTTATTAGGATTAAATTTTAATTTTACTCTAAATGCGCTTATATCTTACTTACTTTTAATTTCAGAGACTGGTTTATCTTAATGCATTTTCATTCTTTCGTTGAAAAATGATGTCGATTAAGCTTACCGTATGTTTTATCCAACTAAAGTTCGACTCAGGAATTATGCTTTGCCAATTTTTACACTTATAATGGATTCAAGTTTTCAGTAATAAAATCAACCAACTACTATAATCTCACTGTCACAGACACATGTTCATAGGTAGATTTACAAGTTTCTTCCAATTAATTCGTCTTTAAAAGTACTTATTTCAGTGTTTTTTTCTTCTTCTAAATATCAATAGTTTAACCAATTCTGTTTCAAAAATAGGAAACTTTAAGATCAATATATAGCAGCATCTTCAAATTTTCGAACTGCTGGTTGCATGCAGCCTGGTATGTCTTTTTTTGCTCGCTACATTTTTTTTATCATCATCACAGATCATATAGAAGATATTCAGAACTTAAAATCACAATTATTTTTCATGAAATATTTGAAAATCATTTTAAACTTTAAAGTGTTTTAATAAATTGTATTGAAATTCAGTAAGACACAGTAGATTTGTAAGTTTTGCATTAAAAAATTCTGTCATTTACAAACAGTTTTATAATTTTAAACATGAATTGAGTCGATCACTAAAGATATTAAAATTTAAATAGATAAAATAATCAACTTTTCAGACTATTTACCTCATGCAAAAATAATTTTCTCACCCATAAGGCATTAATTTTAAATGCGGCTCTATAGCAAACCAAAGATGTCTCAAGTGATCCTTTGAAGAGAATAAGCTTGAGACTGTTGATGTATATTGAAAATTCAACTAGAAGAGAAGTTTTTCTATAAAAAAATATATCTAATAAATAAAGAGTACACGTGGAATTAGAAATAGTATAAAATTTATTTATTAAATTAATCTTTTATGTTTAAAAAAGCTAATAAAAATATTTCCATGTGCTACTATTTTTTGTTTTTATAAAAATTTGACATATATTTTAATTACTATTGAAATACTTCAAGTAATATTAAATAACTGATAAATGAAATTACCGATCGCTTTATTTTTAGTAATGTGATTTTTAAAGACTTAGTCTATTATTCTGCCTTAAATATTAATATTTATTACAATTATTTGTTTGATTTAGCCTATAATTTACATATAGAAAATTAGACCACTTACTAATAGCAGTAATAAGGAACAAGTTTATTTCATTATAAATATACCGCTTTAGTAGCTTTAATATACGGAATGAAGTCATTATGAAAGATTACAACTTACTTAGTCTAATATACATATCCATAGAGGGAATATAGAATTGACTATCCTGAGATTTAGCACACTTTAGGTGAAGAATTATTATTTGTAAACTGATTACAAATTATTTATAATATTTAATTTATTGCTACAAAAAAATTCCTAAGAGTTAATTGCATTTTTTTTATGAAAATTAATATTGTTATTAAATAATTATAACGCTACATAAACGCATTTATGTTCTTTTCATATACATGAAAAATTGTTATTATTATGAGAGAATTTTTACTGAAAATAGAAAACAATCCGAATTATAACAACATATTTTTTTATATTATTTGTTTTAAATAAAATATAGTTATTATTTAAATATACTCTATATAATTATGCACAAATTTTTGTAAAAAATTATTTTTAATTTATTCATAAATGGTATTTATTAATTTTTATTAGAAATCGTTTTATTCTTTGTTGAGACTTTTTAACAGAATCAAACATCAAAGTGTGGCTGCGCAAATAAACTTGGTAAAATTAAAAGAAGAAAATATCTAGCGAACAATGATATTTAACTACATAGTTCTAAGAATTGAATTCTCCAGATGGTTTATTTTCTATTTGTTTTATTGTCCCTGGGGTGTGCCCATAAATCCGTTTCTACCGACCACCTTTAGGGTAAAAGCAAAAGGATTACTTTTGCCCGTAAACAATAAGAAAACGGTCGTATACCATGGCCTTTAAGTAAACCTTTATGTGGCAATAAAAGGTAATCACCCTGATTTCAGAAAATTGTGTTCCCACCTTCGGCGTTTTCCTTCTTTCCCTTTTGTGAATTCTAACCAGATATACACTTCGAACATACTTACTTTTTCGGCCATACCAGATACCTTTTCCTTTTATAATCTTTAAATTTTACTGGATTTGAAAATCAGAAATTACTATTTTTCCCTTCTTATACACTTACATTTATTTATAGATCAATGTAAATTTTTGCTGCTAATAAAAATTGAATGTTGGCCAGTTTGATAAAATAAATATATATATGTATATAAATATATCTTTACCTGATCGCATACTGTGCTGACAATTTTTATTACAGAATTTAAGAATAATAAATTTCGACTTTACATTATTTTATTCCTGGATTAAAAGCGTTTGCAGGAAAATCATTTCTCAGTTATTTGGAAAATAAATCTCATTAATCATCTTTAGTATTAATAGGCTTGGAAAATGCGATTTTTTTTTTTCCAGTAATGATTTATAATATTATATACGGTATATTTATTTTCTTTAAATGGAATATATTCCTTTAAAGATAGAATTCAAAATACAGTTTACAGATATTATCACAAATACATATCTTATCGCAGAAAAAATTTATATCTGAACGATTACAATAAAGCATTTCTGCCATCCCTAATATATCGTCTTGACAGTTATACATTATTATTTCACAAAACGATGGATCATTTCTACACCAAACTATAAAAAATCATGAACTAGAAGTAAGAAAATATCGTTAAATATAACTTTTGAAAAAGTTATTGCGTATTACTACTAAAAATTTTAACATATTATTCCCCTAACTATCCGAAAACACTATACTACTTTAATTCTCATGCTATAAATTATAAAGATACATTTAAAAGTAATAATAATAATTTAATTATTTTTCGAATTAATCTAGAATTAAATTATTTTTTTCAGCATTTTCTTAAAGAGAAAATATGTATCTTATATACAGTATAAATATACATTCTCCTGAAACAAATGTGAAAATAGTTTAATTCTAAATTAATTTAGTAAATTATTATTTTATTTAAAAATATGTACTGTATACATACATATTAAATGATATTAATGAATGTAATAAGCAAAATTTAAGCTTTCATCCAAAATCTAGTGTACTTAAAATAACGGTTTCCAGTAAATTCAATTATTATAATTATCTGGAATTTAATATTGAATCTTCGATTGCTAGATGTTGTAGTAGCTCTTAGAAATCTCTTTATTTATTCAGAAGATAATTATTCAACAATGATTTCATTTCACTTTTGCAAACACCTTATCTAACTTTAATATAACATCTAACATCATATCCTTTGGGATAAGGAGATCGACGACTAATGAAATCCAAGATTGTTGTTTGACGGAAAACTGATAAAGTTTATCGACTTTACCGAAATACTCCTTACGGTCCAACCATTAGTTGAAAGTTAGCATCTAGTTTCCCTTCATTAACCTCGTATGTACATCCGTTCTCCTCTAACATATATTTATGGGAGACACATTCGTTTCGTGCTAAGTGGAATTCAACAGAGCAGTTAATCATGTCACAGCCATCAATTCCACCCCTTTATTCTTTTCTCAAAATCGTGATATCATTTAAATTGGCTTTAATAACACAATTTACATTTTAGCATTTACCACATCGCAGTCTGTTAAATCTATGCTAGCAGCAGTGTTGTTCCTCAATTTCCTGTTGGCCAAAGTAATTAAAATGTAATCCTGCAAATGGAATATATCATTAGCCAAAGTATTGCATTCAAAGAAGCAACAACCAACAAGATTCTGTGCAATGTGTTTATAAGTAATTTTATTAGACTAATTGATTTTATTTTACCAGAAACAATAATAATTGTTGCGGTAACATTTTATTGCTACTATTGTTTTCCTCTGGTTATGAGAAAAGCGATTTCATGTGAATATTTGATCATATTTATCTTACTTCTTAACATATTTTTTCCATAACTTATAAAATCAATTATATTTTACTTACTCTTACAGTAAATTAACATTATTTAATTAACAAATAATTTAATTATACCAGAAGATGAATTATAATAATTAGTAAATGACGTTACTTCTTGCAATTCAGTAACATCGAGCGTTATTTATTAAAATTTTTTTATGGACGAACTGATAATCACGTTTATCTTATAATACTTATCACTTACTTAATTATAATAAAAGAATTTAAAAAATATTTTTTAATAGATAAAGTTTTAAATTACGAATAATATTTTTTTTAAATGTTTTCTTAATTTA
Organism: Androctonus mauritanicus; assembly: GCA_011317285.2. Lineage (NCBI taxonomy): Eukaryota > Metazoa > Arthropoda > Arachnida > Scorpiones > Buthidae > Androctonus > Androctonus mauritanicus. The sequence goes on from WUQG02033312.1 coordinate 18,163, forward strand.
AATAAAATTCTATATTATATATATTCTTAAATAGAAACTTAAACATATATTTTGTATATCATATGAAACTAAAATATTGTGTGAATATATATAAACGAATTCACCATTAAATTCCTATAATTAAAAGAAAGAAATAACTAATATGTAGATATTTAAGGTAAAAATATTGACGTATCTGATCTCTTTATATAAATGCAACTACATTAAATAAAACTACAATCATTAAATTCAAAACTTCTTATTTTTATCTCAATTTTTGTATATATAGTAAGTATATATATAGCTATGTAATTGTAATACATACTGAAATATTTTAATACGAAAATTATGATTTTGGTCCATCCTACAATCCAATTAATCTAAAATGAACATTAACAATATCAATTTTAAAATCTAAATTAAAATTATAAAAATTTTAATTGCTTTTTATTTAATAAAATCATTTTTATATAAATACAAATGATATTTTAGCATTTAATAATAGGATTTATACGGATGTTTTTTAATTAATGGATATTTTTATTAGAACTTCACAATTAATTTCGTTCGAAATTATATTTCATGAAACTCTTTTAAATTGATTTCTCACGCTGTAATCCACAATATTTTAATCTATTAATTTGTAACTTTTGTTAAAAAATATCGTAGGAAACTTGATTCAAATAGACGAAAACGTAAAATAATTATGTAAAAATTATTCTCGATAAAAATTTTTAATACTCTATACTATTTAATTAAATTAAATTAAAGTAATTAAATTTTAATCATGAAAAGTAAATTAAATAAGACTAACTAACTATATTTTTTATTTTTTGTAAACAATATAAATAGTTTTTGCTTCAGGAAATCTCAAATAGTTAAAGAAACAAGTTTCATTTGTGTTTATCAGACATATCACAAAATCACTACACATAACTGTTTCTTACTATATATATTTTGTTCTTCTGTTAGTACTACAATAGTTTTCACAACTTGGTTTCTTTATCTGCTAGTTGTTCTTTAATGCAATTCGCTACCAAGTTTCTATCAACTCTTTTTTTTTTTTTTTTTTTTTTTTATCAGAAACTATTGTAGACAAGGATTGCTGTATTTGTACAACTGATCCAACATTTTTTTAATTAATTTCTTACAGTTTCTGTGAATAAAAATCGATAAAAATCTTGTAATATTTTAACTTTCACACTAGATGATATTTACTATTTTTTTTATTTTTTATTTTTTGTATCTTGTTCAAACTAATTGATGGATGAACGAAATTTTAAAAATCGTGTAACTTTTTTCTATGTTGTATGTATGTATTGTAACATTTTATCTCATTCCTATGTAAATAAAAGTTTTTGTTTATAAGAAAAACAAAATAATTTAAGAAAGATATTTTATTATTATTATAAATTTAATCGATATGTTATATTTAAATGTCATAAAATTTTATTATCGAAATTTTTTTCTAATTTAAAAATTACGGAAAATCATATATGATTTAAAAAGAATGGATTAAGCTATGTAGAATAATTTTTTTATTTTTTTTTTTCAATTGAAAATAGTAAGTTTATTCGAGGAGAAATGTGTTTAGCGTGGCGGAAATATTTTAATAAAGTATTACAAACAAAAATATTTTTAAAAATGTAATTTAAATAGAGGACAAAAGTTACTTTAATAAAGATTTCGAAAATTAAACATGTGTTTTTTTTACGATAAATAAAAATATTTAACTTATATCTGTAAAACTTGAAGATAAATAATTAGAAAACAAAATTTTTTTTTATAAATAAAAATACTGTACTGTACAGTGTTTTAAATATAAATTTGATACATATCACAGTAGTTGTAAAATTTATATGGCGAGAATCTTAGACAAAATGCAAAGATAGGCTGACTGAGATATAAAAAATATATGTTCTTACAATTGTTGTAATTCTAAATTTGTTAATCTGAATTTAAGTAGCTAAAGAAATTTTTATACTGTTTGTTCTGGATAAAAAATAGATTCGAGATATTGTTTTAGGTGATAAATCGATTTCTATCTACTTGCAAACGTTATAGGTAAGGATCTGAACGATATACCTAACATTCATAATACCATCTCCAAAAATTGTGCATAGAACATCTCCAGAGAAAGAAAGAACAAATTTTTCAATCAATTTTTTATAGTAAAGTTTATTTCATTTCAATCTTTTATAACACCTTGATAAGACAGATCATAGAGTCCGTTATAAATTTTCCATATAAAGTTCCATTAAAATGCAAGGTAATGTTTAAGCACTCGTTTAAGGTAATAGAAATTTAAATAAAATTTACAGATCTTCAGTCTAATTGAAGATTCCGACAAAGTACATCAAACTTTAAAGAAAACTCGAAAAAAAATTATAGTATATGCTTTTATACAAAGTAAAACAAAGAAGAATTTCAAATATGTAATCACAGACATGAACAAAGAAGTCATAAACTGAAAAACCAACTTTCATACTATTTTTTCTTAACTTTATGAAGATATATAATTATTTGAGTGACTATACGGAATAATTTTGATTAGCAATAACTTATTCATCAAAAAAAAAAAAATGGCATCCAAATATTGTGGTCTCAAAATAAAAATCAAATCTTTCATCTGAAAAACAAGTTCTAGCTAGAACTTTTTCTTATTGATCGAAAATCATTAGAAGCAATATATTTTAAGCACAATAAATAATTTTTCATGAAGGAGTTACAATCCACAATCAGCATAAATAATTCCGCAAACATTAAGCATCATTTAAATATTTATTTAGCAATTATTTCTCTTTAAATAATTTTTCGACTAATTAGAGATGATTTATATTAGTCTGCGCCATTATGGTTATAGAATTTATAAACATAAAATATGAATACGAATGTTATACACGATCTACGTACATTTACATTTATAAAAATATCAAATTTAAATATTGGAAAAAATTATTATACATTTTTTAATACAAATAAAAACGATAATAATGTAGCTTATATAGATTTAATGTTTTAAAAAAATGTAATATGTTCAAAAAACATTATATATATTTAATGTTTAAATATTAACGTTAATATTTTTTTAAACATTAAATCTATATAAAAAATTAAAAAATTATTCAGAAATAATAAATTATTTATTATTTCTGAAAGTATAATAAACATTATATTATAATTTATATTAATAACGTTTCCTTTATCGATATTAAATCTTCAGTTAATATCAATCGAATTTTTTTTATCATAATTGAAGCATTTATTTTAATAAGTAGAGTAAGAATTATGAAAACCAATCTGTTTAATGCGATAATAAAATTGATACTTATCAACTAAAGTGTTTTTAGTCTTTGAACAAAAACCAATGAAAGATTTTTTAAAACAAAAACTAAAGGATAATTCTTTTTTTACTTAACAATTATGAAACTTACAGAATAATAATAATAATAATGTTTATTAAACAATTAGGGAGGATCCTCTATAGATTAGGAGATACATTGAAGAGAAATGTAAAACAAGACAAAGACAGAAATTACATAAAAGAAAATAAAGGTGAACCTATAACAAGCTAAACTCTTTTTTAATAAAGTTAAATTTCAGGAATAATAAAGGAAAAACTATATATTCTATTCCTTAATATCTAAAAATTTTTTTTTATTTAACTGTTTATTTAGAAATGAATGAAATTATTATTAATACCTAAAGTTTTCTGCTTTAAAATTGAATATTTCTATAAAAAAAAGCGATAAATTTTATTTCTACTTGGTTCAGAATTTCAGCATTCTGAGTGAATATCTTATGATACATGTTTTCGTTTTTTCATTCCTGATCCCTGATGTTTGTGTAGTTGTGTTTTTCTTTAGTTATAAGTTTTTTTTTTCTTTGTATGGTTTTTATTGACGTGATGGTATTTGTGATATGCTGCGTCAAGTTAATAAAGTTCAGGCATGTCATTGGTCTGCTTCAATATCTAAGCTTGATAAGGACTGTCGTAAATAATATAATAGAGACTGGCAAGGTAAAAAGGATGATGGTCCAACCGGATTCGAATGTAGACTCTCTTACTGATCTGTATATAGAGTCCTAGATTATTTTCAATGCGGCTTTTATATCTAATTTATAGATACATCGTTTATTTATATGTAGTTTATATGTCTACAGTTCTCCGATTTATATTTTTCTTTAAATATGTCAGTTCCGATTTGTTATTTTTTTTTAACATTGTCAATTCTTATCGTGTTTTGTTGTTGTTTTTTTTAAATTCCTATAAATATCTCAATTTTTGTATTTTCTTTAAAGTTTTATTGTTCAGAAAATTAATTATTGTTAATATCTCAATATTCATTTTTATTAATATGTAATTATTGCAAAAGATTAAAGATAAGTTTAATGTATTTTTTTTTTCTTTTTCTTTAAATTTTATGAAATATAGCTGCAATAAATAAACTTAATTTTATTTATTTTTTGTTGAAACTTTTAAAATAAAAATAAAAAATCGCAAAGTTTATTAATTAAAACGCTAATTAAGAATAAGTATTTTGAAAATAACAAAGTTAGAAAAGAGTTAGAAGAAAATAACCTGAGTCAAAACTTTTGCTTATTTTATAGCGAACAAACGATTAATAAAAAGATTTTAAAAGATTATAATATAATTTATATTCATGAATTTTAAAATATCTTATAATTAGAACGCTCTCATTTCAAATGCAATTATAAAGATAAATTACTAATTTATTTTTTATTCGGTTGATTTTACTAATTTAAGAGAAAATTAATCAGATGCTGAATTCTAGGATCGAAAGTCTTCTGCCGGTGTGGATGACAGTTTCTTCTTTCCCACCCCACAGAATATCTGTCGCTGTGGGTAGCAAATAGTCTCATAAATGTCACAAGGAATGGAGAGTAGGTAATAAGGACGACTAGTGAAAATCGACAGTTACCTAATTGTTACATGCACTCTGTCACACTCTGTCGTCACTTACTTTTTGTAGTTTCTGTCGGCCATAAAGATGTCAGGATGATGTCTTTTACAAAAAGAAGAACCTTAGGAGATAATACTCATTTATAAAGACAGAAAGAAAACATTGAAGATAAGATTTATATACCGGAATTCCTCCATGAACAAGGCTTATAATAAATGGGAACAATAATAAATGTTCGTTTTATCTGTACAGTTTTTTTCAATAAAGTGATATTTAATCTGGACTGTTATTAGAATTCAAATCGTTTTATTATCGACTACAACATATTTATCAACATAACATGTGTATATGCCAAGAATTTTTCTTATTTTGTGGTTTCGATATCTTCTTATTATCAAGATAAAAGACATATTTATGCTGCTATTTGATCGCATTAATTCTATCCTGTTAATGATCTAATTACGTTATTGTTATCTTGTTGATTTTTATTTAAATACTGAAATGAAAATTTTATTCAAACTGCTCTCCTTCCTTTTCGTTTTCTAGAGAATTATTATAAAATATAGTAATTATAAATTATTTTATACAATAAAAAGATATTGTATTCTATATTGATCTACAGAATAAATTGTTAGTTATAACTAATAAAATTCGCATAAAACTTTTACTATGCACTTAAAGCTATAAATTTATATTAATTGGATAATCTTATGTTAACTCTGAACTTGAATAAATAGGGGAATAGACAGTGTTTGAACATAAAATTATCAAAATAAAATTTTTAATTTGATCTTAAGCTGTACGATTCTATATATATTTTATAGAAATTGCATTTTTTTCTGTAAAGATTGTTCATGCATATACAATATACTGAAATTTATAATAAATAAAAAATATGTAATTTGATGATATTCACTAGAAAGAATCTCGATATGAGCAAGTGTCGATTCGTTCTGAATATAGTAGTTTCTTATCATTATTCCTGTTGTTTTGAAGCATTATAAATTCAGATTTAATTTACGATGAATGTTTTCGATTTGATATAAAAATTCAGTTTTTAACTGTACACAGTATATATAAACATTGATTTATATTCGTTAAATTGTAATATATTGAATAAAAAGAAAATTCGAGGTATCGTGAACAGAATATTTTGACTTGATATAATGGATCTCTACGTTTCTTCCAAATGTCTTTAATATTATTCATATGTTTGATATTCATATAGGTCATAATTCACCACAAACTTTTTGAATGCTCTGAGAATCTTTGTTTGGATTGTAAATAATGTTTTTCCTATATAAATCATCGAATATTTTCGGGTAGTTTCAGAGTATTTTAAGAAACAGAATCGATTTTAATTAATCAATTGATGATAAATTTTTAAAATATTTCATCAGTCGGATTTTTTTTTTTTTTTTTTGCATTTGGAACAACGAAAGAATAATTTATAGCTTTGTATTTTATTCAATAATATTTAAACATTTTTCTTTCCTTCTTTTTTAATTAAAATTTGAGAAATTTGAGTTTTGTTATAAAGAAAAAATACCGTATAAATGTCTTGTACTAGAAGATTGCAATTATGAATGTTGGAAGTTTTATTATTTTAACGAGAATATTATAATGATTTTTAAATATATACATTAAAATCATTTTTGAAAGCAGTGATTACGAAAGGCTATAAAAATCTAGTATCTGATGTAGGAAGCAAGTAAAATGAAGAAACATCGTCAAGATATAAGAGAGAACAGATGGATTATTTGTTGTTGCAGAATAAAAACATGTTTGGAGTGATAAGAAGATAATAGAAGGGTGGTTCCAAAAGAAATGCAACACTGATGGATGAAACATGGTTATACCAAGAAACGTAATGAAGCTGTGTAGAATAGCATGAAGAATTTAATTATAGGTGATATTGCCTCATATGCAATATTATTAATTATATAAAAAGATAGTATAAATTATATTTGTTAATAATATATAATGAAATAGATGTAAAAATGATCTGTTTGAATTTTAAAAAGTTCTAATAATGCAATTTTTTTTTTTTTTTAAATTTCGTTAATTTAAAAAATGAATTATTATCAATGTTAAATATTTAATTTATGAAAATTCTCTACTGCATTTTAGATAATTTTAAAATGACAAAATATTATTAATGAATGCAAAACAATTATAAATTTTTAAGCCGAATATTCCTAGGTGAATTCATAAAACGTTTAATAACGTTTTCGCGAAAATCTCGAGATAAATCAGATTCATTTAAGAAAGATTTTACTAACTAAATGATCTATTCAGATTGATTAAGAAACATGTTGTACACATGAAAGTTCATTTATTTCATGGGTAATCTGGCCACTGGGAACACATTCTGGCTAATTTGAGAGGAGACAGTCTTTACTATTTCCATAGGGAAAATTCCACAATTAGTTCGTTTGCAGCGCTTGGTCTCTTGAATGTTTCTGATTACACTGTCGGGATTATCAGAAGATTGTACAGAGTATCTTATTTGTAATGTAATCATTTTATGATTTCTATATGACTAATATTTACGACTACTGTTATTAAAGATCTAAACAATAAAATTTATTATCTACTGCAATTAATTTAAGCTCAATATATTGAATTAGTTAAAGCTTGTTATAAATGCATTTATATATATATAATTCCATTACTTTAAACAAATTATATAAAATATAAATTATCATAAAATATATTAATTAAAATCTGATTTTTACGAATTTTATAGTGAAAAACACCATAAATATTAACTCTGTAAAGGCAATCGTTTAAAATTTAAAGTAAAAATCTATACTGTACTTTAAATATTTAAAAATTTTCTAGTTATCAATGTTTAAATATCTTTGATACATATAACTTATTAAATTTTTATTACGTTTATTTTATTCTTATTCCTTATAAATGCAGTTTATATAATTTTAATAAAGTTTTAATGTTAATATTTTAAATGTACTTAGTATGTTTATAATATAAAGAATGGCTTATATCTTAGTGAATTAATATTCTACAAATGTGTTAGATGTAAAAACAAACATTAAGTCTGATTACTTCTTTGTAATATATTCATTTTTATTCATTTTTCTTTCGTAAAAAAAAAAGGAAGAAAAATGGATAACCGTAGAAGCAATCTTCAAATTTGGTTTTTGTAAAAAAAAAAAGGAGAGAAAATTCACAATATATTTCTTTTATAATAAAAATTTAAATGAGTCCTTCCTCTAGTTAATTGTGAAAGTTTTCTGTAATTAGTTTAAATAGTCTACTTGAAGCGAAGAAATTTATCATGTTTTTATCGTTAATTAAGAAATATTTGTTTCGCTTCTTAAATAAACTTTATAATTAAAAATAAACATTGCTGTTTATTTTAGGAAGCAAACGTATGATTAAACATAATTTACCATACAATTTTATAAAGTACGGATATAGAATATCATGCCTTGAAGCAACATAGATTGAAATGTGATTTTAACGTTTAAAAATTCTTTCATATTTACATTTTATCTGCAACATTATACATCTTTCCTACATGTCATTTGCGGCAGACATATTTCAAGACTTATCAAAGAGCAAGACACATCTGTCATTTTATGTCAAGTTGTTAGCGAGATGACAAGATAGATTTTTATTGATTACACCGATTTGACGTTTACCTGTCATTCGGTATTTAGTTATTCAAATTTTTTTTTATCATCGAGTCTTGGTATTTATACACTTCGGTGGTCTTTCTCCTGCATATTGAATATACGTCCTTCTAATGGATTTTCATTGTAAGGCTTTCAGATAATTAAATAAATAATTAAAAGCGACGTAGTTGAAACACAACATTACAAAGAATTTAAGATTTACAGCTTTTTTTAAATTCCATAAAAATATTTTTGAAATAATGATTTCGTAAATAAATAATGGAAACTGAAAATGATAATATACTGTAAATATTTAATGCTATCAGAATGTTTTCTTTATTATCAGAATAATTTAATAATATTCTTTTAATCTTAAATTTTGTTTTTCGATATTATTTTTCCTGATTCTGATTAATACGATGAAGATAAATATTGAATGACGCACCAAAGTGATATGGCATTTATGCCATTATTTTAAATAAAAACAAGTTTATATAAATTTAAAAAATAAAATTGTGTCTAGTTTGAAAAGTTTTGAGAGTACCAAACTGATGATTTAGTGCATTTTAAACTTGACGTCTTGTTCTGATGAAAACAATATGTGCATTTACAACAATTAGTCGAAGTTTTGAAAATATTTTAATTACTTTTAAAATATTTTTTTGTGCATATGTATTGCGTAAAAGTATAAAAAACAATCGAATAGAATAAATATAAGTTTTTTTTTTTTCCCTTACAAAAATGGAATGAAGGCAAAATGTTATATTCTATATTTAGATTTTTAATTATAGATATTTGATCTCTCTATATTTGATCTGAAAACAATTGACAATTGAAAATTAGAGCTTTGATTAAATATCCATTTTGCATCGTTGATCAATATATATATATATATATATATATATATATGAGTCAGAAGCCAATGCGGTTAAGTCCATTTTTTGACATCTTCTGATTTTTGTAAATTTTAATGGAATAAATAATATTCTTCTTAGTTATTAAAGATTTATTCGTTGCTTTGTTTTTTCTAGGTCAGATAGCCCTTTTTTATAGCTTCTGAATATGTTGCATAATATTAATGTATTAAAAAACATTAATTTTCTCAATTGTTGTTTTCTGGACTTAACTACATTGGCTTCTGAGCGACACATATATATATACATTAACTTTCAACCTCAAGAGAATTTTTGAAATTTTCACTATAATTTCTATTATTATTTATGCAGAATATCGAAACGTGAACTAAATTAAATTTTAAATTAAAAGTTGGATAATTTTTTGACAAACAAGAAATTCTGATATCTAATATTTGTTGTGATTAATAGATAATTAAATATTTTATAATATTAATAGAATATACTGTGAAAATAGTTTTATATTCTGTGTATTTCTTTTCTACTTTCAGATAAATTAAACTCTGTTCTTCTGCTGAATGACTGCAATACAAACTGATAAAAATATTGCTAAAACTCAAGAAAACTGTATAAATGTAACTTTTTTTATATCATAATTTACTTTATAATAGATGATGTAACAAATATTGGATTCTGTAAAACTTATTAATTAATATATTATTAACTTAATAAATTTTAAATTTTTATGAGTTTAGTAATATTTTCAAAGTTTAAAGGATAGTTTAATAATTTATTCTGACAGAAAAAGACTTGAGAATAATTTTTTGACCAAAATGATTTTGAAAAAAAAAAAATCTTTTGGTTAATGATTATGTTGAAGGAAGCATTCGACTAATCAAAACAATTTTTAATGAAACATTAGACATGTTAAAGCCCTTATCGGCAGGAAACTTTAAGAACGTCTTGTAATCTGAAGTTTTTCATAAAAGACCTTCTCAAATTTTTCAAATTAAGTATTTTACAGGAAAAAAAAAAGATGGGATGAAAGTAACCACAAAGCTGATTTTTTAATAAAAAAAATTTTTTTGTTATCTTCTTAAAATTCTCAAATATCGAATATATTTTCAAATTATAAATTAAATAGCTTAATGAATAAAAAGAAATCAGTAGAATAAATTTAAGAAAAAAAAAATAATATAAATTGCTTAACTTATAACTTAAAAGTGACAGTAGTTAACTAAATAGATTAACTGATTTAAGACACATAATATAATCATTAATATTTATACATAATTTAGCATATCTTTCTAAATTTTTAATTTTTTATCTACTAATAATGTGAAACTAATATTCTGTTGTTTAAAAAAATAAAATTATTTTCCATTATACTAATAATATATAAATTATTTGTTCAATCTTTAGCTTTATATAAATATTAATGAATTATTTTCTTAAAATATTTAATTATAATATTAATGTCTTATATTATTTTTCATTTATAATTAATTTATTTTAATATATTATATCATACTCTAATTGAGGAAAGGAGCAATTCAGCATATAAAATGAATAAATTATGACAAAATTATTTTTTCTTCAATTTAAATAATTTATATAACATCACATCCATAGATGCTTGACTAACTCAAATATATACATAAAGAATTTTATTTGCATTATGAAGCATTAAAATACAATATTAAATAGTGAAATAAATAGAATTTAACGTTTATCATTTTATAATATTTTATTTTGATTAAAAAGGTATTTAGATTGCTATCGAATTACAATTAGTACGATAGTTGTATGAGAGAAGAATCTCGATTTTTATTCCCGATCGATTCTTGTTGTCAGCAGAATAAGATCTTCTTTCGATTTGTTTAGACAAACATGCTTCATCTTGATTGGTAAGTCATGAAAGAACTGCAAATAGTGATGAGTAATCTTAATGACCTGGACTACTACCGATAAATGTATATGTGGTTAAAAGTAAATACTCATTTGTCTCATTTTCCTACTATACACTAAGGAATTATTTATCATGCCCTGAGTAGACGATGTATTAAACTGTACGAAAAAATACGTAATGACATTGTTTCATATTTTACTAAATTATTTTTTTCACCTATAAATTACTGTGAAAAAAATCTATCTATATATATATTTTAATCAGACAGATTTTAAAAATTCAAAATTTTAAGTTTAATAAAATTAACAGGTGTGTTAGAGATGGTTAAATCATTCATAATAGCATTATAACTTTTTAATTGTTTAAAATTTATTATTTTTCGATTTTCTGCTCGTAATTAAGATGGTTTTTTTTTTGTATGGTTTTTGTTAAAAATATATAAAGTATGTTTATCGAATTTATTTGCATAAATTAAAATGCTATTTAAATATTTTAATGAAACTGTTAACTCAATTTATAAAATATTTCTCATTTTATCTAATGTACACAAAATGAAATTAATAAAGTATGAAAACCACGTTTCTGAATATACAGAAAAATAAAATTTTAAAATTGAAGTTTAACTAACATTTAATGTGGTCATTTGCATCCTTAATAGAAACATAGATGTGATAATACTTGTTAACAAACAAATAAAAAAAAAAAATGAAAAAATATTAAAACTGTTTAGAGAAAAGTAATATTCCATACTTAAATTGAACACTTTTAAGTTTCATAAAGTTGGCTTTAAAACTTATAGTCAAAGGTTATATAACAAACCATTAGGTAAGGCCTACAGTACTTGTATATGGAAATGAAAAAGTTAGAAGTTGGTTGAGTGGGTTGAAAAATCTACTCAGAATGGCTTTCTTTCCTCAGCCAGCTTCTATTGGAATGTTTCAAAAGTTTTGTGTTAGATTTTGAAGTTTGTATTCAAGATAAATGATGTCTAAGCGAAAAAACATAAAAATTATTATGAATTCAAACTAAAATTTATATATTTAAATATTTTTAAAAGATGAAAATAATAGCTATATAAATTAAACAGAATTCAATTATTATAACTTTATTTTTTATGTATGATAAATTAAATTTCTATAATCATCAATATTTTAAAAAATATCTTTTTAAAAATACATAAATGAATTTTGTGCAAAGTAATTCATTATTCTATATAAACAATGAAAGTTTTAATACAGAAATTTTTATATTTATTTTATAAACCTGTAATAATTATATTTAAAAAAATAAGAACAATTTTAAATATATTTATTTCAGCGATAGTCGGGATAATCATCAACAAACCATGAAATCCCATCATACACATTAAATATATACTTCTCTTTGATGATTTAATATTATTTATTCCCGAGTGGCACATTAAAATAAGATATTATGATATCTTTTTGATTGCTACTAATAAATCACATATTACACAATTTAATTTATAAAATTATCGATATTTTTTATTGTTATTTTAGCTTTTATAAAATTTTATCTTCGAATTTGCGATTAGTTTATTTCTTTATTAGTTATTTTTACTTTTTTTTTTTTTTGCAGTAACGTAAAAATAATAAAATATTTATTATGTAATTTGATAATTTTTTTTTTCGAAAATATTTAGCTTTTTAAACTTTATATAAAAATTTTAAAATTTCTAAATATTTGATTTTATCATATTGAAAATGAATGTTGGTATATTCATTCATATTTTATCATTATAGTTTGATTTTTGATTACCAAGAATTAAAAATTGATTAAGAATTCCTTTCGTATGATCAAAAAATCTGTTTGAAGTAAGCGAATTTTAAAGAAATCATTAAAACTATTTAAACATTTACAGATAAGTTAAGACAGTCAAAACTATTTTACTGTTGTATAATATAAATAAAAATAAAAGTTGTAAAAATATTTTTGTTATCGATTAATAATTCCAAATATTTTTTTTTAATTTTTATAAGAGAAATAGAAAATATAGCAAACAATTTTTAAAGAATATGAAAAATAATGAAAACATGCATTCAATATATTATGTTATCTATATCGGTTGTTTCATACATTTTAGAAGATGAAATTGTTAAAATATTTATCAAATGAAAATTTCGTTGTTTAAATTCTTTCAATTATGCATAATAATCAGTTTGAAAGATAAATTAAAATTTCAGAAAATAATATATAAAAATTTTAAAGAAGCCTCTTTCTCCTTTCGTTACAAATTATACAATTTTATAATTATTCTTTTTTTATATTAAAAGGTTAATAAGTTAAAAGTTTTATATTAAAGATTTAATATTAATAAAATTTTTTCGAAAGTTTTTTTTTCTATTTTATGTCCGTTTTGTATTTTTTATGTTTTTATCTAAAATTCATCTCGTGTTGCATAAATGAATATTAAATTGATATCTCGAAACGTTTCGAAACAAAATATATAGCATGTTTTCTACTATCAAAAGTATCGTGTAAATAAATAATAAATAAAACATTGGAATATATTTATCTGACAAATTATAAAGAAAAATTTTGTTTATTTCTATCCATTACTGTTTCATAAATGTTTCAATAACTTATATTATTTATATATATATATATTTTATACTAGATAAACTAAGATCCAATTGTAAAGTTTTAAACACTTTGTATCTATTTTATTTGCAATAAATTTTATTTATTTTCTCAAATAATGACAATTTTTTTTTTCTTTTATATATTTCTGAATATACTTACATAGTGATATTCATACGAGACTATTTATAAGATAAAGTGACTTCAAGATATTTTAAAGCAAATATTTGGAAAAATGCACTTTTAAACAAGAAATATCTATTCTCTACAAAAATACTGTCACTTTCCAAAGATATACTACAGAATATAAGAGCACCAATATATACAATACCTCACTGGAGTTGGAATCATTCAGTTTAGATATTTTTTATTTTTATTTTTTTTCTTCTCGGAACTGAAAGTATCATTTACAATTGATGTATTTCCATCAGCAATCTTAAGGTTTACTATACTTATTTATCAAAAATGTAGATGATAAGCAACGCAGTCTAGTATTGATCACTTCGATTTGCTTCTTTTCCCAACCGTAGTTGATAAGCAAAATCGATATAAAGATTAACTAATATGAAAGTATCGAGGTGTATTGGTGTGTCGATCTCCAGGTACAGTGAAGTAGAAAGAAAAAAAAAATTAAAATTCATTTTTATCAATATTTTTTACTATACGATATTTTTTTTTATGGAACGATCAAGATCATTTCTTTTTAATTTAATAATAATATAAATGCCGAAACCATAAATATTGTTATAATACGTCGTCCTAATATAATGAGATCACGAATGCTAGAGTTAAATTTGTTTAAGTATTTTTACATCATTTATAGTTTAAAAAATTGATCTCAATTGATTGGAAAATTATGCACACGATTTTCTAATGTTTCCTATGACCTGATTTTATTTAAATATCAGTTCTTTTATTTTTATACATATATATATATATTAGATAAAAGTCTTTTATAATTTTTGTTGTATTAATAAATTATTAATACAACAAAATTTATAGACGTAAACATAACAAGATAATATTAATATCGCTTTAGTTTGCAAATTTATGTGCCAATTATTTTAATATTTATGTTTTGAAAATTTTTGAATTTAGATTACCAGAATAATAAATGAGGAAAATATATATATATATATATATTAAAAATTATAGTAAAGAGGTTTACTGTACAAAAAAATGATAAAAATGCATCAATTAAAAGCAATTTAATTTAAAATTTAAATATAAAAATTTATGCTGTAGTTAATTTTACAGTATAGATTTTTTTTTTTTTTTAATTGGAATCAATGAAGTAGATTATGAAATTAAACAAAAGAAAGATGTTAGGCGAGAAGTTATTGTATAATTTTAACTATAATTAATCTAAGATGTGAGCTCAGATATTAAACATTTTAATTAATCGATATTTAAATAATATTTTCAACACTTTTATTACTAAACTTAGCGACTCCATAATAATGTTTACAGATTTTTTTTTTCATAGAGTATAATAATATTGTTAGAACATAAACGGTGATAGATAATTCATTAATCATCTATCTGAAATAATAACGTAAACATCATTTGATATTAAATATGACTTGATAAATTTTATATTTCGACCAAGCAAAAATTAATTAATTCGTTCAAAGACGGTAAAGTTATAAACTGTAAACGTTTACATCCTGTACGTATACCTTTAAAATATCCGATTCTTGAATTTCAAAGCGAACTAACTATCAATAAAAGTTAATTCATGGAAGAAATCTTGAAGATAAATTGAGAAAGATGACACTTGGAATAAAATTTTGTAAACAGTTTAAGCGAGATGTTTATTTGATGTAAACTAATTACAACTCTAGAAAGTAATGGAAATTTTTACATAAAATGGATTAAATTTCTCCACTTTATTGATATATATATTTTTTTACGATAATTATCAGCGTGCCTTAAGGAATTAAGTTAAACTCTTATTTGATTCTGTTCTTAAACGATCCATAAATAACTTTTAGTTTTTTAATAATATTGGAAAATGGGTCTTAAAAGTCGATTTTCGAAAAGTATATCTTAACTTTGATTTAAATACAGTACTTTGTTGTTGTTCTGAAATGAAAATCTTATGTAGATTATTTCTGTAAGAAATAGAGAAAACGATGCTAACAATATATATATAGAAATGAGATATTAAGTGAGACTGAATTTCAAAAATTTCAAATTTATTAAGATGTTATTAAATCGATATTTTATAGAAACTATTACTAATTCAATGGAACAATTCTCTTTAATACAACAATTCAGTTAAAACTAGAAAAAAAAATTTTTTTCAAAAGAATGCTTCATTAATTTGTGAAGTTTGTTTGCATTTTTTGCGTATTGCAGAATTATATAAATTGTAAGTTAAATACATATTGTATTTAATTTTATATTTATACTGATTATTTATACTTATAAGATTAGTAATAATTTCAGGAACTCCAGAAAAATATTTCTTTATTAAATATAATTAAGAGAGCATGCATTCTCCATAGCTGAATAAACAATTAATGTATACATTTTTTCCTAAAATATTTAAATAAAATTAATATTTACATTTTTTTGAGTAAATTGGCTTCATCTAATCTGAATTCTATCCAAAATATTCTACTGATAAAAACTTATAATATTTGAGAAATTAATAAATAGTTTAAAATAAACATGTTTATTTGTATTAATTTCAAACATAAAGATGAAATTACTTTTTGTCGAAACGAAGAATATATTTATTTAGGATTTATATTCATTATTAACGAAGGAAAATGGAAGATTAATGAATTTAAACATGTTTTTTTTAGTTTTATGTACCGCTAACTAGAAAAACTGTTAAAGAGAAAGGATTCACGTAACTGCATTTAACTGATTTTATTAATTAAATGAGTTAAATGTACTAACGTAAACAATAAGATCTTTAGATTCAGATTAATTCCTTTAAAGTAGGTTTTTAGAACTTCATTCAAAAACTGTAGAAAAAAAAATATATATATAAGTTGTTTCTAACACCGCTAGAATAACGAGACCAAGACCACAATCTGTTTGTCGCATTGTATAAATGGCACTTACAATGTGCCACTAACCATTAATGTAAGAAGACTAAGAACATTTCAGAAATCGAAATCGAGTCAATACATTGATGTGTTGTCTTAATTCCAGTTTTCCGTTTGATTCTTCATTACTGTGTTTGCTTTTGATTTCCAAATTACATTAAATGTTGGTACTGTATTCTATTTATATAGGATTTAATTGAAAAACTGTTTAGTTTTGTAAAAGATAAAATAAGCTTTACTAACAGAATTATAAAAGAAATGAATAAATTTTGTTTTATAAGAGTCCAAAGGAAGAAAATTTACTGTCATGAGAAATTCTTTCGGGTACAAAAGTTGCAATTAACAAAATGCAGATGTAAAACAAATTTGTCATAAAGAAGAATAGAAGAAATTATTGAAAATGAGAAATCATCTAATAAATTACATAGAGAATAAAGCGAAGTTACTAAGGTCAAACAGTGATTTAATTTGGCAAGATCTAAGAAGCTATTTTTGTCAGGACCGATTCTTCAAGAAAAACTAGATAAAGTAGACAGCATTGCAGATTGTCTTAGTCAGCAATTATCAGATACTAATGGCTGGTTTGACTCCTTTTATAAGTGGTATGACATAGTTTACAAACTAAGTTGCAGTTAAACAGGATTTATTAATAAATACTTGTATGTCGATAAAATATCTTCAACAACTTACTTCAAACACATCCAATAGATAATGATAAGAAAATAACACATTATTATGAATAAAATCATTGACTTGTAAATCTGAAGAATGAACTAATACATAGGAAAATAATAAATTCTATTATAATCTATAATCCAATTTTTATCTGTGCGAAATTTTTTCTGCATTTAAAGTATAAAAAGGTGTAATAATCTAGAGAACAACAATTAAAATCGCTGGTTTATCTAACTTTAAATATTTTTGATTGATTAATCGATTATCAGTTTAAAAACAGCAAAGTACTGATATAATTTTTTAGTCAGACTAATTATAAGATCAGTTTGATAAAAAAAGTTGTTGCGAATTCCTGACAGACTCGAACTGTATTTAAAAAATTTAGGAAGAAAAATTTAATCCTATATTCCATAAACAGAATGATGAAGTAGGTAAAGATTCAAAAATGCAAAAAGAAAATTTATTATATTTCTTTACATTAAACAATGCATAACTTAAGATAAAGGATGTTGAGTTGAGAAAAGATAAACCAAACCGGATTCGAGTAAAAAAAAAAAAAATCGAATAAATCTACCAAAGAAATAACCAAATTCAAAATTTCTATTTGTGTTGAAATTTGAAGATGGTTAAATCTTCAGATTTACAAGTTTCAAAGACGAAATAAGAAATTTTATTGCAAGAATTTAATGCAAGAATCTATGTTGAAACCTGATGATTTAATCATGTTCAGGTTTTAATATAACTGATATGAACAGTATGAGGGAATCTTTGTCATATTTTATAAAATAAAATGGTTTTTAAACTTTAATTTATATAAACATTATGTTTTTTTTATTTTTATTTTATTCACAAATTCATTATAATATTGAAACTAAAATTGTCACAATAATGCTAATTGCGATATTTATATATCCGATATAAATTTTAATATTTAGAAAATTCTGTAATTTGTTTTGAATATTTTATATATAATCAAAAATTTATTTCTTAAATTTATCAGAGAAAATCAAATAAAATATAGAATAACTTATGAATTTATAAAACAAAATTTAAAGGCATCTTTTAATCCAAATATAAGTTAAGAGTAGAAAAATATTAAGAAATTTCTATATTAAAAAAATGCTAATTCTATTTTTGTCAAAATATTTTAGTAAAAAAAAATATTTTGAATATGCAAGAATGATTTAGATGTTAGTTGACAGTTCATTAAAATCTTAATTTTTAAATTACATATCAGATAGCTTTTCGTGATTATGATAATTACTTATTTTTACTCTATAATTTTTTTTAGATCTTGTATATGTATACGCTAATGCAGAAAATCGGCCTATCACTGAATCCGATTTCTACAGAAAAGATTTGTTACCTTCACTGTTCATTGAATCAATCGTACAAATCTTCACATCAGTCTACAATCGTTACCTTGTAGCACTTGCTCCGTTTGTGATTTAAATGGATGATGCTTATGTACTTCCAACATCCGCACGATTGAACTTAGTAGAAGCCCTCTACTTGTTACTACATTTTCCCTGTTGAACTTTAAGAACAGTTTCAATCTTAGCTGGAACATTAATGGATGAGTTTTAGTCGATGCAGAAATAGAATATTCTCTACGTTTTTCTAAAAAAAGAAAAAAAAATATATTGTTGGCTTCTTGCAATCTTTTTTACTATTTTCCAATAAAGCGTGGCTTGGCATTTTTATATGAAATTCGACACATACTTCTCTCGGTTCATTCCACCAATATGCAGACATGCTAATACTATCTTCTTTTGGAAAGTTACTGCGCCTTCATCTGCCATTAGTAAGCTAATACCTGTGAATTTCTCTAAGGTAAAACTTTTAAACCTTCCAAAAATAAAATAAAAAAAGGATTTTTTTTTTTCTGATGATATATGTTTTAACATGACTTTCAATTCTAACCACTTTTTTTAGAATTTTTCAAAAAATAACAAAAAAAAAAAATCAAGTCTAGCGTAAAATTGCAAATAAAACAAAAATCATCTTTTCGGTTCTTGAAAATTTATGTGATTTTATTTTTTTAAAAAAAATTTTAAAAATTTAATAAATTTACAGCTTTATTAAATGATTTTCTGTAGTTTTTTTTTCTATTGTAAAATCATAAATAAGAAAAAAAAACTATACTGAATTTCGACATTAAAATCTCCCACATATTTCTGTTTCTTTTTATCAGTTTGTGGAAGTCGATCTCCACAAATCCTCTTCTGAACGTGATGAAGTCGATCAGAGAAGGCAGGAGAAGTCTGGAGAATATGAAGTATTGGTAGCCCCTTAGAGCAAGTCACATGGGGCATGATAAAATCTGAAGTCTGCATCGTAAATCTGTCCACAATATTTGCTTTAGGTAATGCACAGATTTTTTTAAATAGGAAAAATCGGAAAATAAATTTTACACGGATACACTCGATACAATTAAAATTAAGTATTCAAATTAAGAATGCTATATCGATTTAATTTTTACGTACGAATAAATAAAATTTAAAAAAAAAATTAATTTTAATTGTATTCAAAGCATATTAAATTTTTAATAATAAATAGCATGGAAAATGTGAGCATAAACTTATTAACAAGCAATAACATTATTATGATGTATTAAAGACGAAGGAAAATGCCATAAAGTTAATGAATATTTTCAAAATTATAACAAGAATTCGCCGAATTACCGAATAATTTTGTTCGATTTTTATCTTTATACATTAATTATCACTAATGTACAGCAATATAATTACGAAAGATTTAATTTCGTCATTTAAAAAATAAAAAAAATATAATAAGTTAATATGTTGTAGTTAAAATACATTGAAGAAATTTTTTAAAATAGTCTCATAAAACGATCTCTGCAAATACACAACTAGTGTACTCTTTCTATTCCTTTAGTTGATTGGTTTAATGGAGAGAGACAGGCTGATGGTCTTGCAATTTCCACTACACTGCTTCGAATTTAAATTTCATGACTCATGCACGAACGTTGCTTCTAAAAGAGGGGGAAGATAAGGGGTTTTGGTTGCCCAACCGGAAGCCGGAACTTTAGAGTTTTCCGTTTCCGGAAAATAACTTCATGAAGTAAGGAGTTAGTTTTTTTCCAGTAAATGCTTTTTTCCGTCTTTTTCAATTGGAACAACCTAAATTGGAAAATGAGGACCAAGAATGTTTTTATACCCTAAACTCTAAGTAGTCAAAAGATATAATGGATGTTTATTTAAAGAGTTACACTTTACAATAAAAAATATATTCGCTCTCTCTCTCTCTCTCTCTTTCTTTTTTTTTTTCTTTGATATCTTCAAAGAAACAAAACCGTGAGAAACCAAACAATACGTATATACGAACTAATATGTAGACAATATTCATCTTTGTCCTTTCACTTAGAGATTTTAAGAATATTAAATGTCATAAAAAAAAAAAAAACATTTTTCGGAGACATGAAAATTCTAAATTTCTAAATTAATAATTAAGCAAAGTAATATTTATAGAAAAAAAAATTATACAGTCAACGGTTTGCAAAAATTATATCTAGTATAATGATAATTAAAAATTCGATAATAATTTACAAATTAATTAGTAAGATATTAAAATATTTAAATTTAAAGGAAAATAAAAGTGTAATAATGAATTTTATTTATCAGTTCATTCACAAAACTTAAATTTAATTAACAGAAATCAAATAAGATTTCTGCAAACAAAAACTGTTTTTAGGTGTTTAAAAATTAAAAAAATAAAAAGTAATTCATCAATATGACTTAAAATATAAAATTGAATAGTAAAATATATAAATGTAGTAGAGATATTTTTCTCCTATTTTGATTTAAATATTTAAATTATCGTTCTAATAAAATTTACCATCGTGGAGAATACTTTTTCCTGAATTGTTCTGATTGACTATAGCAAATCTTATCTTCACTAATGAAGTAATTGTGTTCAATGGATTAGATAGTCCTAAAGCCAAAGATAATCCGTAAATCTCCAATAATGACATAATACCACATATAGTAGACGAGAGTTTTAATAAGACAGAGTTCTTCACCTATACAGTAAAATAATATTAATCCACTTATTCAAAATTTCTTGATTTTTATTGTTTTCCAATAATTTCGCTTTTGTTCAGTAAAAAAAAAAATCTGAAATCGGTTTTTCAAGCAGCGAAGAATAAATAAGATAATCGGAAATTTTTAAAATAAACACAGAATATATGAGAAATATTAAAAAATTGTTATGAAGCAATTAATTATAATTATGCATTTCCTTAATTCAGCATATTAATTAATTGTCATTTTTTTAATTGAGGGAAAAAAATTTGTGATTATTTTACGAGATGATGAGTTGAATTATTTTAATTTGGAGAATATATAAAATAAGCTAAACTTAATCTGTTCGTAATAAATCTTATATTTTATGGAAAAACCTTAGATATATCCGGTAAATGATTGAAGGTCTACAAAGTTACTATCAATATGTGGACTTAATGTCGTTCAGAGAAGATAAAATGTGTCTTTGCTTCTGTTGATGTCTACTATTGATTCGTCTTTCTTTTTTTCTCGTTATGTCCACTAGGTTAAACCTTTTATTTTCAATATTTTTAAACCATCATTTTTAGAATTAGTCTTATTCTCAGAAAATCATCGATACTCGACGAATTTTTCCTATAATATCAATATTTTACCAACAAATTATATTTAAAATCGAAAAAAAAATGTGGTTAATTTATAAAATAAAATTTTTCTTTCTACTTTGAAATTTATAAAATTAATTGAATTAAATAACTTAAATAATTAATAACTTCTCAATTAGAGTATATTTGCATTTATTTGATTTTCTTTAACTAATGACAGTCTTTCATTAAGTGCAAATTAATTTGCAAATTTATCATTTTGCTACGAATAAATATTTGATTTTAAGAAACTTTCTAGTTAGCTTAAAATCTATTTAAGTTTTGTAACGTTCGAATTTTGTTTCTATTGACAAAGTACTGGAGCGCAATAATGTGTTTTTCACGTAAAAATAAATTATTTATGATGTAGTTTTAATTATTTTTTTTATTAAAAAATCGATTTTGTATCAAATTTAGAATTTAGTTTCGAAAGAATGCTCTCTCATTAATATATAGGCCCTATATATATATTTTCTTATAAATAGACACTTATCTTTATATATACTTTTCTGCTTTTTTAACAGTATCCTATGAAGAAAGAAATAGAATTATATGGCTTATTGTGCTTTCTCTGGAAGAATGCTGTTCTCCTTCATATTTCTGCTAATTTTCTATTTTGTTGATGACACTGTAAGTGAAATACTTTGAGTAGAATGCACTTCCTTATTACCGAGTTTAAGAAGCTCTAACACAAATAAAACTCGATATCTATTAAAGCACTCGAGAATTATGTTTGTTTTTCTTGTTTCTCTTTGATTCCAACTCAAGTTTATTTTAAGAAATTCGTAACAAATTACTTTAAAAATTCGATAATCAATTATAGAACAAATTCCTTAAATGATTGATTTCGTGTAATTATGTTAGCTTATAGATTGAATTCATATACAGTATACATACAAACAGTTCTTTACAGATGAAAACCAAACATAGAAGTTAAACTTCCTCAAAGATAAATTATATATTGATATTGTTTTGAAGTTGTGATGTAGTTTTTTATAGCGTGATTGATGGAGTGTATTTTCCTTTGGTGTTTTATAAATTGCTTATAAAATTTTCAATAAACAAAATATAAGCAAATTCATGATTATAGCTATATAGTTTATAAAATAAATAGTAAATCTATCCAAAATTTATAGATTCTTTGTAAAAGTATCAGTATACTTTTGTCATAGTTAGCTAATAAAATATAGATATTTATAATGAAAGATTCAGTGATTTGTATACGTTTAATATT
This sequence comes from Androctonus mauritanicus, assembly GCA_011317285.2. Taxonomy (NCBI): domain Eukaryota; kingdom Metazoa; phylum Arthropoda; class Arachnida; order Scorpiones; family Buthidae; genus Androctonus; species Androctonus mauritanicus. The sequence continues at coordinate 41,709 of WUQG02033312.1, forward strand.
TAAAGATTTCATCCATCGGGACTTTCTTACATTTAAAATAAAATAAATATGTTTTAAAATGTTTTCGTTTATGGATAAGTTTATGGTATAAAATTTTAAGTAGGAAAAAAAAATTTTTTTTATTTCAGTTATTTCAATAACATTAACGAATTCATAACAACTTAAAAGCAAATTTCATGAAACACCATCTTCGGGCGGTTTATTATGGCATTTTCCTAATGGAATAGACCTCTTATAAATTCAGTCTTTCACTGATCAAAGAAAAGATAATAAAGTTTACTTAAATTATTATATAAGTAAGCATTACTGCTTGAAAAGGTCATTAAGGTCAATTGACATCTTTAAGTTAATATCAAAGAAGAAATGTTTGAATATAAAACTCTCTCCTTTACATATTAACCTCTCTTAATTTTTATACGTCCACATATTTTTTTTTTTAATCATAGTTAAATACTTGAAAGAGAATTAAACTATGAATAAATAAACAATATTATAAATAATAAATGAGCATAAAAAATTACCTAAATTGTTTAATTAATATTGATTCTTCGCTTGTAGAAAACCTATTTTTTATATTTAAAATTTAAAGTTTCATATCATCAAAAACAGAAGTCAATCAAGAAATCGTGACGACAAATTAACAGTCATGAAATATTGCCATTAAATGGCAACCATAATATTTTCACGAAATGAAAATCTATTTTAAAATTTTACTGTTTCGTGAAACATCATTAGAATTCATTACAATAAATTTATTAAAACATATAATTAAATTTTATTTTCTGAAGTAATTTAAATTCTATTAGAAATATATAAAGTCACTATGAAATTTAATTAATATTTATTTATTGTTATTATATGTAAGTATATTATCAGGATTATCTAATTAGTTTATGGTAGTAATTAATATCATAAACTTATTAGTACTGAATGCAATAATATTAAAGCAGCATTTACAGTGCATCTCTAGGATCAGAAATATTGTTTAAATCGATTTTTCTATTAACAGTTTTAATTAATCTATAAAGAAACCGAATATTTAGACTATAATTAGGAATAATAAAAACTAATGATCGATTTTTTTTAATACTTTAAAAACAGAAAATTTAAAATATTGTTAAGCTTAATTTTGTTTAATGAATTGGAATATTCAGTTAACGTATAAAGAGAATATCTTTACAACATAATTAAGTTGAAGTGTTTCGTCTATCTTCCTTGGCATATTATATGCTTCCATTTAATTAATTTAATAATATCAGTTTGTTGTACGAAGATGGATTATGAAATCATCTTATAGTGTTTTCCTATTGAAGACTTTTCTAAAAATATTTTGAATCTAGCTTTCAGTTAGATTCAAAATATTTTTAGAAATATTTCTTTTCACTTTCAGTTTACATTTTGTATGATTCTTTACATCTCATCTTAATTGAGTAATGAAGATATGCCAATTAAATTTTATCAGCAAGATAAACAGTAAATAATTGCAAGCGTTTTAAAACGTGATTGAAAGAAAATATCGATATATTTGAATAAGTGTATTAAATTCTGTTTGAATTTGTTAAGAATCGAGTTGGTTGCATCTATAGAAAATAAATTCTATAAGCATTGAACTTAATGAAACGGAGAATAATGCATAGACGTGAATATAGTAGCGTATCACGAACGGGTCAACGTCTCTGTGGAACGAGTCAAATCGATCGAATGAACGAACGACTAAGGCAGAAGGAACGGGGGTGGAGATATAACCCTAGCTGCGAAGAAAAGGGTGTTACAGGCGATGGAGCTGATGAGCACTTTGACAAATGATGTGCTGGACTGTAGAAGAAAATAAGAAGTAACGACGCTTTCTGTAACAGAGGCCAACCGACCGAGCTTCAACGTTACAGAGCTTGGAAATCTCAGTTAATACTCTTTTCTTACGAAACACGTGTTTAACTCGAAGAAAAAATAAATGGCGATTGCAATTTTCTGTTAGATAGACATCGAATGTTTTCTGATTTGATCTAGATGACGCACTTTCGTTAGGAAAACTTCATATTCTTTTTCTCCCTTTTCGGAGTGTTAAGAAATGAAAACAAGTAAAAATAAAGCACTCGTTCATCATTTGGCCATCTGTTTACCGACATTGGATCCTTCACACTGTCTAAACTAAGAAATATAGTTTGAACTTTAGAGAATCGATTAGGAAACCTTAGAGTGGAAAACCATGTTGTCAATGTGTAGAGACGGATTCAAGTTTCAGGTGGAAATACGAAAGATTTCATGTAACGGAAGTGAATGGATTCTTACAACCAAAAAGATAACAATTAACATGAAAAATATACAATGATTAAATTTTTTTTTTTCATTTAACGATTTCGGAGTTTTAGTAAAAAACGCGTTTAAATTTAAAAAGAAATTTTCTTTTTCTAAATTTATAAAATCGATTATTTCGCATGAATCGTGACAGTTTTTAATACTCATAAATTATTTTTAGTTTAATATAAACAATTTAATATAATATAAAAAAAAGAATAGCACACATTCCAAAATAAAATTTAAAACATAAAAAAAAATAAATAAACCATTGCCATCCATGAAACTTAATATGAATCTTTTTTTTTTTTTAAACGAATAATGATAAAATCATTAAAACAGAAAAAAAATTAAATTTAAAAAAATTAATCTACTGGCAAAGCCGTTATTTTCTACAAGACTTGACGACCATTTCAAAGTAGATAAATAGTATTTTTTTTTTTTTTTTTGTACGAAATACCTGATCGAACGAACAAAAGACTCCGGAAAATTTCAATCCACAAATGATATAAAACCTCATTAGATAGAAATTCAGTGTTATAAAAAAAAGTAGATAACAATGATGGATAACAAATGTCAATGGTGAGGAAAAAATTGAGCAGAAACAGTTGATGAAGAAAAGCAATGATGGATAACAAATGTCAATGATAAACAAAAATTTGTTGGAAAAAAAAAAAAAATAATAAATATAAGCACTTTGATGCAAATATTTCATTTTGAATATTTACTCTTTTATTATTTAATTAAATTAAAATAACTTTCTTAAATTTTGAAATATTTTCAAATTTACTTGTTAATTATTATAATAATAAAAATGTGTAGTGAAAAATTAATTATAATGTTATAAATAATTTTTTCAATCACTAGTCTGTGATACTCCAAAAACGAAAACTGATATAATCTAGATTAATTCAGGAAAAAAAAAAAAAAATATTTTTGAATGTTTGAATAACAGCATTTTAACAAAGTAGAGATAATTAATATTACAAAATAAACATAAGAAAATTATTAAAAATATTTCGAATTATAGATATGAAAGATTTATTTAATTTTCTTCAAAAGTTATTGAATAGAAGTGAAAATAAATAAACAAATAAATAAATAAAATAATTAAGATAAAAATTAATGAAATTTAAATATTCATAAGCTTTTAATATAATTTATTTAAAATAAATCAATATAGCAGATATTAAAAATAATTAAAATTAATGATAGAAATGTTTCCAATATTTATGACTAATCGAATAAAGATATGAAAAAAATTCTTTTTTTTTTTTAAATTTCATCAGTTTATATGTAGCATTAAAATCGAGCAACTGTCGTTATAAGGCATACAACTGTAGTTGAAGTTCTGTGCTTCTTACAAGTTAGTAGTATAATTTTCTCTGAATTAATTCTAAATTTTAAAACCATCTGGTTACATTTATAATATAGGTTCTATAGTTCTATGAATAATTTTTAAATAGTTTATGATAACTAGCAGTAAGTTAAGCTATAGCTTTTTCATAATTATTATAAGCTGGAGAACAATGCTAGAGATTGTTATTGCAAAAATCTTCAGTTAAAGACTTACCTTCGATAACATTCATTTTGATATAATAATGCATAACTGATGACGTTCAAATCAAATTGCTATTGTGTCATAACACTCACTTTTTTTGTGTGTGTGTGTCTAAATTGGCTCCATTTCCTGCTTCATGATTTAAATTTATCATCATCCTATCTCAATAAAAAACAATATATTTTTTCTTACTGTTTTTATATCTACAATCAAGGCAAAACTTTTGCATCTTTTTAGGAGTTACGATTCCATTTTCTGAACATGTTTATAAGAATTTTTCTTGTTCAAATATTTCAAAAAGTTATCAGTTTACCAAAATTGAACAAATTTTGAAAAACACTTAAACATTTCATTTATTGTTTATAAAGGAAATGCTCGAATGTAGTTTGAGGTGGATTTAATTGTAAAATTTAATAATGATTTAATATTCATTTTACTAAATATTTTTTGGATGAAATTTAATTTTATATAAAAACAAAAAGATTTTTACTGCGAATTTTGAATTTCAAAGTTGTTAAATTATTTTGCCGTTTTTTAATTCGTTTTTTTTTACATATTTTTGCTATTGCAATATATATTTTTAAAATTTTTTATCAACGTGTTTGAAAAATATGCACTTATAAAATTAAATAAATAAGTTAAATATGATTTTAACATGAAATATAAATCATAAAAAAAATATTTCGCATTTTTAATAAGAAAAATTATTATTAATCAATAAAATTAATTAAAAAATTATTTTTAATTAAAATTTAAAAGCTAACTCTCATTTAAACGTTCATATCTATGAAAATATTCATGAAAACATCATTGCTTATTTAATTATTATTATTTTCTTTTTTTGCAACTTTATAAATAGTTTTTTAGAAATAAATTAAGCAATTGAATAAATTAATTGCATTAATTTTAAAAATATTATTATAATTCAGTAATATTCAGATTTAATATTTATTTAGGAAAATATAGCATTAAAGACTTTCTACAAGAAATAAATTTCTTTCAAAAGATGTTTTCTAAGTCATCTTTTGTCTGATAATTTATAAATTTTTAATTTACTATAAAGAAAATAATAGCATTGAAATTAAACAATTTCTGTTTTCAAATTTCGTTCAACTTAAGTTTTCATTTTTACTTAAAACGAACACAATAGAGTTCAATTATAAATGACGTAAGATAAAGAACAACAAAAAGTAAAAAGTAATTGAAATTGAATTACAAACAAATCTTTAATAATCCTCTCTTTAACTATTTTTAAATTTAATTTTTTAAACTATCATATAGATTATCAGGATATTTTTAAAATTTTTGAATGAAAATTACCATCGAAAAATATTTACAATAATTATCTTGTGTAGTAGTAGTAGTAGTAGTAGTAGTTGGAACGAGAGAGAGAGAGAGAGAGAGAGAAGGAAAAAAAAAAACATTTTAAGTTAAATATATCTGGGAATATTAAATATCCGAATATTATTTAAGTTAATAAAAAGACTTTCTTTGTTTCTTTTTTTATTTATTTATTAATAAAGATAGGTGACGTGGATGATTTTTTTTTTTTTTGTTTTTCTTTTCTGTTTAGAAATATTAAAGTTTTAAATGACATGCTTCAAAATTCCATTCTGTTGTATGTTCGTAGATTTAAAAAAAAAAAAAAAAAAAGCAAAGAGTAGCTGCAATACCTGTAATAAAAATATATTATAGTTATTTTAATAACAGTTTTGTTTCAGAGTAAAGTTACATGCATAATAAGTTTGTAGATTATGAAAAATAAATTTAATAATCGTAATAATAAAAAATTAAAAGAATTTTGATACTATAAAATGTGAAAAAATATATAATATAATTTGGAAGGTTCGATTTAATGATGTTTATTCACGATGTTGGCACGAACGACACACAATAAAATAGCAAAAAAAAAAAAGTGTTATTAAAATTGATAATGTACTTTCCGTAAAATTGATGTTAACTGAAATTCTGACTATCAAATGTCTAAAAATTGAACGAGCTTGATAAAGATTTTAAATAAAACGAATTTAAAATTTTTTAGTTAAGTTATACCAGTATCTAATTTTATTTATGCCATCGATGTCTGGCTTTATTATTATTATTATTATTATTATTTTAATTAAAATTTACCGTAATTAATTACAATATACAAAAAAATATATAGAATTTTTTATTAATTATCAATTAATTATGTAAGTCTATTAAAAAATCTAATAATATAAAAATTTTTATTAAATTAATGTTAGTAATTTTAGATATATATAGGCCTATAACTTATATATATTATGAGATTTAGCATCTCTTTAGCTGTAATAATTAAAAAAAGTCTGTTCTAAAAAATAGGATGCTTCTATTTATTACTTTCAAGTAAAAATATATAAATTAGTAATGCAAAATTATAATTTTTTTTTTCTTGGATTAGAACTGCATTTAACATCGATCTGCATAAATTTTTTTTTCATCTGTAGGGAATATATTTATGCTCATCGTTTATTAACATTCTTGCCTTTAGAAAACATTACTGTGCCTTACGTTTAATGAACGGAAATAACTGTTTCATAAATTAATGAAAACGGCAAGTAATTCTAATACTTTTTGATGTTTTTTTTTTTTTATAGTTTAAAGAATTACAATTTAAATTTAATTTTTTCGTGATAAAATTTATAGTAATGCCTCTTAATTAATAAGTATTACAGTTTTAAATTGGAAAAAAAAATTCTTCCAATTATTTTTATATGAATAAGTCTTTTAATATTTTTTTTTTACATAAAAATTTCTTGGTCTGGTTTAAAATTTTAATTATTTTTTATAAATTCCGGGCAATAATAAAATTAGTAAAATTCTAAACCGGCGACATTTACTATTTTTGTATAACGAGACTTATACCGATAATGACTATCCATCCCCCCACTCATTGAAGTGAAAAATTATAGTCATCGAGACGTCAATTGTATAGCTCTGATATATTCAAGAATGATTAAAAATTAAGAATGCAACAAATTCTCCTGAAATATCATTAAACTGAATTGAAGAAAAGAGTATAAAAATTATCTTAAAGGAATAATGAATATATCTCTGTCAATAGCTTTACCCTACAGACAACTCTCTATTTGTTCATCCATTTATTTCAATTTTTTAAAGGGGATACATACTCTATTCTTTCTCCTTCTTGCATTGGCGACATTAAGTCGAGCGCAGAAAGCTAGTTTGGAAAGATGCCAAATGCACAGAATTTTTGCTTCTTGAGTGAATGCGGACTTGATGTTTCTTTTACCTATTTTAAGATAACGACAAACGATTAAAAGAGTGTGTATTCGAGACTAAAGCAATACGGATGTTTTGGATCTTTAACGATTGTTCAATTTTCTTGTTCAACGTTTTGGAAAACAAATGGTATTGGCAATCATATGTGAGTTATCTTTATCCAGAAAACAAACAATTTCGTGAAAATGCATTATTATATATAATTTAATAGCATTGTAATCTATTACTATTTCATATCTTTTAAAAATAATCAATTTATTTTATGTTTGAAAATTTTTTAAGAAATGTTTGGTTTTTTCGTTTTATTAAAAACGTAAATCTTCAGTTTTCTTAAAAATATATATCTATATTTTTATTACATTTTTTTTTTCATCGGTATTAAACAAATAAGCTAATATTATAAAAATGTAATTCATTTTATACATTTATATATATATATATATATATATATATATATACATATAAAGTTCTAAATTTTAATTTTTCTTTAATGATATTATATAAAGACAATCTTTAAAAAGAAAAAAAATCATTTTACTTCTCATTAATAAATAAAACTGAATTAATGACGTTTTTATTAATAAAAATGAAAAATAAATATATATTCTATTTAGATAACGTCTTAACATCACTCTGTATAATTTGAATATAAAAAAAAAAAAAAATTAAAAATTAAAATTGACAAAATTAAAAGTTTGCTTGGTTTAATTTTATATTTATTTGTACACTTTGTTTTATATGTTTTCTTTTCTTTAATAGATGGACAGAATTCATGTCTTTCGACTGTTTTCTTACACTATCTTCTTAATAAAAAAAATAAAAAGAATAGAAAACTTTTCAAAGCATTTTTAAGAATTCTTATTTAAAAAGAAATCTCAATTGTTTAAATAAAGCCTCGAGTATTCCTTTGAAGTTTCAAATAAAATCTATTCTGCAATACTTACAAAGATAACTTATACTCAATTATTTATCTTCTTGTCAAAACAATAATTTATAATCCTAAAACGCTTGAAACTAATATATATTGAAAGAGTTTTACTTATAATTAATTAAAACAAAATACATACATAAAAGTAATCGAAAAATATCTGTTGGGCTTGATGTATACTGAATATTGACAACTCATCTATCAACTCGTTCGAGTGTATAGCCTTTAAATAACTGATTTTAAATATTCATAAGTTGCTTACTTACAGTAAATTAAAAGTGAACAAGAACTTCAATGAAACTGCAATTTATTATTAAGTTATCGAACATAACTAAATTTTATATGAGTCAAATTTTTTTTTTTATTTTTATATTAACCGCAACATTAATTTTGATGTTTTACGTCTCCATATTTTAAAATGATATAATTATAGAAAAAAATTCTGTAATTAATTTTGATTAGAATATAAAATTATATAAAATATGAATTTAATATATCTTTTTTTTTTTTTTTCTCCTAAACATCTAGCTTCAAATATTGCAATGATCTTTCTCCGTCACTTGCAGTCTATAAACTACAATATACATATTTTCCATTCGTTTTGTGAAAACATATTTGAAACTGGAAAAATGCCAGTTTTCTTCCAACTTAGTTCTGGAAAGTCGGAATAAGTAGGTGGCTTTATAAACACTTTGTTTCGTTATATTAAAATTTTAGAGAATGGATTACAAATTTAAATATGGTATATTTATTCTGAGTCAAGAAACATTCATTCTGATTAATGTAAACAAGGCATATATTGTATCTGTGCTAAAGTTATGAATGCAAGACAAATTATAATAATAATTAACTAAGTACACAAACAGGGTTTGTTATACTTGCATAAAATAATTTAATAAAATTAATAATAACAGAAAAAAAAATTGTTATTTATATAAAAATTTCGATGATTAATCAGATTTGTAAGATATGAAAAGGACGAATGAGTAAAGAAAGAAAGAAAAAAAAAATGTAATTTTAAAATAGAAAATTCTTTGGATATTTTAATCAACTTTCTCGTTTTTAACGTAAGTATTTTTAATAATACAGTTCGTATGCAAACGTTGATTATTATCTCTGCAGAATTCTATCTGAATTAAATCTGTTCGCTCTTTAGAGATAAAACGAAATGTTTTGAATGAATACAGGTTAGTCAGACCGATGGTCTCTTGATACAATAGATTATTTTTCGATAATGATAATCTTATTTAGCAGTATAGTTTCATTTAAATAAGTAATAAATTAATTGTGTTACACTAAAATTAATATCAGTACTAAAAATCGTATTATTAGTGCGAAATTTATAGTTTATATATTAATTATCATTGATTTTTAGTCAAAAAAATGACGAATTTAATCATAGTTTTTAAAATACCGTATATAAATTTAAGGTGTTTTTCCCAGACTCAATAAATTCTTTAATTTTCAGAAATTAAATTATTCAAGTAAAATCATGGGTTAAATTTAGTTCTAGTTTAATGGAATAAACATGAATCTAAGTTTATTTATTTACACATATATCATCAAATGACCTCGTTAAGATGTTTTATTTTTTGCGAATATTTTTGAATTTCATGCATATGAGCAGCAAAAGTTTTTTGCTTACTGTATAATGTAATTTATCATAGTAAATAATTCAAGATAATTATTAATTTCAGATATAAATCAAGATAATTTTAAACTAGAATTATTGACCATTACTATCAATATCATCTGTGCAATATAGTCCATAAATTTAGCCACAAATTTGGTTACTGTAGAATTAACATTTATCTTCGCGATAGATAATCATTTTTTATTTATTTTTCCATTATCTAATTTAAATTATAAAACATTTATATGGCAGACTTTATAAAATATCATCATTAAAGGTATTTATGCTTTAGTTGTTAAATTTCCGATATATTTTTTTTTTTTTTGTATATATTTGTTGTTTGGCAGAAATAATTATTTATTTTCCTTTCTTCTGCATGAATTTCTTAATGGTCAATATAACTTCATCTATTAATATATATATATAAATTATAAGTAAATAAATTACAGTTATAAATTTATAAATTATGTTGATTTTTTTTGCAGTTCTCAGGTTCCATTGCATTAATATTATGAATTATTAACCGTTCGTGCAGAACATTAATTTGGACAACTAACACCAATTGATGAAAATTAAAACTAATACAGAAAACAATTCGATTTTTGTAAGTAATACTGTGCCAAACTAAAATCAATGTTCTTACACAGGAAAACAATAAAATAGAGAAACTGATAAAAATGTTGTCGGTGCTAAAATAAATTAGATATTAAATAGCTGATAAACGGTTAATAACGAGATAATGTTAAATATAATGTACCACATCATTTTTATATTGACAATAGACAAATTACCGAACGAGCGAAACTTTTAAATATTTGATAGCGAAATTAGTTCACTAGTTATCAGTATTTATTGTAAATGCAAACGAGTAAACAATTTCGTGAGCAGTTATCATTAACGTTATCGTATTACCACTGTACTTTTCATAATTCATTTCAGTTAATAAACATTTCAAAAATAATAAATATATAAATTTTCAGAAAATGCTGTTAATAATAAATTTACAGTGAACATAAATTTTGAAAGGTTAGGAAAAAATATATATATTTTCCTTAACTTTAGTAAAAAGCAATCATAAATTCGTTTGAAGTAATTTAGCATTATTAATCATCTTCCATGTTTGTAATAAATTATATTGTGAATATTACGAAGCTTGATATTTTTCCATGTGTTGAAATAATGCTTCCTTGATCTTTGTTTATTAAATAATAAATTTTATAAAAAAAAAACGTTATAAAACTTGAATATTTCTTCGTTTAAACGATAAGATTGAAATGAAAATCTCGAGAAAATTAATGCGTGATTCGACATAATTTCAATTTTTTTTTTCAATGGATGATTGTATCTACTATCAGAACTAAGAATTGCATTTATCAGAACTAAGAAGTTAATCAAATGCGATAGTTATTTTTCAATAAAAATTCGAAATGGATAAATCGAAAGATTGCTTGTAGTAGGATATTGTTAATGCTTCTAAGGCAGAAAGAGTTTATTATTTAAAAAACGATAGAATATAATAAATTACTAATACTGGAAAACAAAAAATTAGTTTTTTTGTAAACTCTTACGTTTCAAAAAAATGTACTCAGATTGTTATACCTTTATATAGAATCAGAATTTTTGTAAATTCTTCTTCCATAACATATCAAACGATTTAAATGTTGAGGTATTATATCACAAGTAGCGTAAATCCATTTCAAACATACACTATTTAAATTCCAACTGACAGTTCATATTTGCTAAACGTTAGTATGCAAACGATCAACTAGCAAGAGCCCAATGTGAAATTACTCAATAGTTTTGTTCATCAATCAAACTTGACTTTACAATTGTAATTCAGACAGTGTCTATCTGAGATAGAATTATTCCACTTCTGAACTAAATATTCTTGTATGTTCTTATAAACAAATAAAAAATAAATAAATATAAAATGATTAATCACATCATAAAAACTGGCTTAGTGAAAATACTGCCAAGCTTTTGCAGGATTACTGAGCTTTTAAGAGTTAAATATAATGGAACGAGGTTCTGTTATAGAGTGAAGGACGATAAGATTCCTTATAGAAAACACTATATTTTATACAATAGAAATAGAATATTAATATATTTCTGTTAGAGAAGAGATATAAGTTGTATATACTGGACCATACTACTTACCAGTTAGATAAAGCTTTTATAGCATTTTACTGAATCAGCATAAAAAGAGGTTTTAATATTTACATCGCTACGTGACAAATTATCACTAGACAAAATTAAATATACTATATTACTAGTTATTGAAAAAATAAATTAATTAAAAGTTAATAGGCTCCAGTTAACTTTAGGAGCCTACTTTTGATATAATACCTCAACATTTAACTCGTTTGGTATATTATAGAAGAAGAATTTACAAAAATTCAGATTCTATATAACGTATAACTTAAATACGTTATATAGAATCAGAATTTTTGTAAATTCTTCTATAACATATCAAACGAGTTAAATGTTGAGGTATTATATCAAAAGTAGGCTCCTAAAGTTAACTGTATGAACGGATCGAAATATTAAAATAGGTAAAATTATTCACCAAAAATATCACAAGAAATAGCTTATTTGAGAAACAATTTAATTTCAACAGTTCTTTAAAAAGCTTTTGTTAAACACTATCTCGCACAATAATGAATTTTAACATAAATACCATTTATACACTCGAAAAATGCCAATTTTCGAACCAGAAAATTTCTAACTTGTGATGTTGATTAATATACGAAGTTCATTCATCCAGATTAATAATTTTCACAACAAAGATTCATTAAAAAGACTTAACTTTCATATGATAAGATTATTTAAAAAGTTACATCGATTAAAAAAAAACCATATATCAATATATCTTTGCAGATTGTGTTTAACAGATGTTTGTAACACGATGTTATCGCATGATATGCAATTAAATAAAATGTCTTGTATGCCTCCAGTAAATATGAGAAAATTTTAATTAAAATATGTTTATATCTTTCAGCACTACATTTTATTTGATTTTCTTTTTCAAATCTAAATTATTTTTAATAAAAATTAAAAAAATGTTACTAGTTGTGTGAAATTTTTTTCTATTAAGCATATAACAGAATGGAATGTTTTGAAAGAAGTAGAATTATTTTTATTGTATTTATCTTTTTCTAACTTGTAAGTTTATTAAAACAAATACAGTACTAGATTTCAAATTATACTATCCACGAAAAATCAATTAAAATGCTATTACAGTTTAATGTTATACAATATTAGTTCTTTATTTGAAGTTAGCCAATAATAAAAAATACTAAAAAAAAAGATAAAGTTTTTTTCTTTTTGTTCTTATTTCGTTATGTTTTCACTTGTTTCAGATGTAAAATTTCCGAAAAAAAAAATATAGTATTTTGAAAGAAATTATTTTATAAATGCAAACAGTATATGTTATGAATTTGACAGATATTTTTCTTTAACAAAACCTTTTACCTTATTGATTCTTTGAGTAATTTATATTCAAAGTTATCATTAACCATATCAAGTTAAATTTCATCCTTGATTATTGATGTATGGCCTCTTTGTTTTGTATTTATATGAAATTTTCATTTTTAAAAACAACCTTTTTTTTCTCTTTATTAATTTTTTCATGACTTAGCAAGCCGAATACCATTTAAATTCAAGAATATCAAGTTGATGTTTCGATCCTATAAGAAGTATTTTGCAATTCATATTTTGTATTCGAACCAGTTGGCTAGCAATAAAGTATCTATGCTACATTATTTGCACATGTGATTGAAATTTAATTATTAATAATTATAGAGCACTATTAATATTAATTAAATTTTCTTATTCAGAGAATTTATCCGATCGGTTCTCCTTTATTCTTCTCTGCATATTGGTTTGATAAAATATGGCTTTGGAATTATTTGCATCTTTATTATATTCATGTCAATAACCTCAAATTCAGAATTTTTTTCTGTATTCATTCGTCTGTAGAATATTGCTTTCATAATCATCAAATTCTATAGAATAGATTGGAGAGAAATGTAAATAAAAATTAAAAATTATAATTACATTTAACAATATGAATAGATAAATTAGAAAAAATTAAACTGGCATTATTTAGTATTTTTATATAGATTAAGATTATGTTAAATTTTTTTTCCTTGTAGTGAGTGCTTATTTATGATAGTTTTTTTAATAATTAAATATGATACCGAACAAACGGATTACAGATATCATACAACAAATATTTGTGAATCAATCTTAAAATAAAATCAGATTGCAGAACAAATATTGTAAACAAGTAGGAAATTTTGTACTGTACAATACTATATAACAAAGCAGATACTTTAGGAATATTAAAGCAATGTAAATAGATTATTATAATAATCCAATCTTAAGCAAAATCGAAATCATTCGATAGTTTGTATTCCATTACTCGAAATTTGATTTAGTGATGAGTCTCAATAAAAAATTTCGTAAAAATTTGTCAGTATATATCGTTATGATGATAATAGTTGCGATTCGCAAGTATTTTTTTCTAAACAGTAAAAATTTAATCAGTAGCAGATTTTGCCTTAAGGGAGCCCGAGGCATGAGAGATTTTTGGGGCCCTATTAAAATAAATCTATTTTTTTAAAGAAAATCAATTCTTTTATTTAAAAAAATATATATACAAGTATGACAAAATCGAACAAATAATAACTTTTTTTATAATTTAACATTGTTCAATACAAGCTTTAAAACTAAATAAGGGACCCCTTGGGTTGCAGGGCCCGAGGCTGTCGCCTCCACCGTCTAGGCGAAAGTCTGCCACTACATTTAATCAAACTTGAAATTTTCTTTCAAATAAATAAATTTGGGCTGAAAAGTAAAGCATAAACTTATATTTTTAAGTAATTATTAATTTTTTATGGATAATATTCAATAATGCTGTTATTATTACTAATAATAATATTAATTTGATATTTTTGTACATTCCAATGGATAGTGGATTTAAAGATTAATTTAACATTTTGAAGACAATTATTCGACTCTAATTGTTTAAATTTTATGTAAATCTTATTACCATAAAATAGGTGCTCTAAAACCTTATCTGCATTATTAATAATGTTGCCAACCAATGGCGTATTTAGGGGGTTTTGGGGGCATATGCCCCTCTTAAAAATACGTTAATGAAAATTATTACATATAATAATTGAAAATATAATATTATTTGGCTAATTATTTAAAATATATTCTAAAGAAGTCTAAAGGATTTTTCAGATGTTGGAACCATTTTTAAAAATATTTCCAAACATTTATGTCTTATTACGTATATTAAACATTCTTCCTATCACTACAGCCACTACTGAAAGATCATTTTCAGCATTGAAATATCGAAATCATACCTTCGGAGTACAACCGGACAAGACCGATTGAATAGACTAGCTCTATTATATATTCATTCATATTTAGACATTAATACAGAGGGTGTACTAAATACATTAAATAAAAAGTCCAGGAAAATAAATATATCTTTGTGATTGTAGTCTATTATATCTAGAGTTTTCTTTTTCTTGCAAACATACATGCCCCCTAACGCCTACTTTTGCATACGCCACTGTTATCAACTGTAATAATTTTTTCTTATACATTTATCTGTTATAAATTAATAATTTTCTCTTTAAATATATAATATTTTTTTATGTTAGTATTATTCTTGCCATTAAATAAATTAATTCAATGAAAATAATTAAATATTTTCCATTAAAAATTTCATTTACATCAGATATTTAACAAAAAAAAAAAAATTTAAATATATTAAATTACGATCAATTGTTGCTGAATATTATTGAAATAATAAATAAAAAAATTATATAAAAAAATTTTGTGATTTGTTTCTTAAGCAATATAAAAATTTAAATTATTCTTTATAAAATTCAATCGATTAAGATTAAGAACTTTAGTGAAAGAATAATTAAATAGTTTAACTTCGTATTGTTTATAAATTTTTTTTTTCGTTTCTTCTAAAATACTGTTAGTTGATAAAGGAAGCGATATAGCTCTCTCCACTCCAGTTGGTGGAAAAATCTTCATAAATCGGTGTCTATAAAAATGCTTTATGTGACCAGTAATTACATTTTTTTTTTTCTTTGTATATATCATTTTTATTTTGTGCAGTATTTTATTTGACGCTTGTTGAATTTTGTTATGATTGATGGTTTTAGCTTTTGTAGATTCTAACGCACAATTGAGTATTTTTCTGATAAATAAAGGAAATCTCATTGTAATAACATATTTATTTTTTAATTTAGCTTTCGAAAATATAGTTTTAAGGATATAACAGAACAACATAAATATAGATAATTTAACTCGAAACGAAACGAATATCTGATTTTATAAAATTATTAAATTGTCCGTGAAAAATATATTAATCAAATATTTTCATTCAAAACAAAGAAATTTCGGAATTTTAAACATAACTGTAATCAAGAAAAACGATATGATATATTTAAAATAATTATAATTATTAATGATAAATTATTTCATTAATCGATTTTGCCTTTCATACACCTTTTGGAAGCAATTTTTAAGATCGATCTGTTTTAAGTTTTATAGGATGAAAACTATGACTTAATTCCTAAATTAAATCCTATTCCTTTCACTATTGCGTAAAATTAATCGCATATTTATTTGTTTAACGTATTTATAAAATAAATAAAAAATTATACATTAATGAATTAATGTTTCAATTCAATTTTTACAAAGAAAAAATTAAATAAAAACAATACATATTAAAAGTTTGATTTATCAAAATATCAGTTTTAAATCCTAAATACTAAAATAAAATTAAACAAATATTAATCTTTAAGAAAATTCTGTCGATTATGGGATAACTGACACTATATATATATATATATATATATTTTTAATCTTCTAAAAATATCGTTTTCATAAATAAGAACATTTGAACTTATTAAATAAATTTCGAATAAGAAAAATTTTATGAAGTTCCAAATCAAAATTTATGGTAAGTATCTATATTCATCAAGTGAAGTTCAATCCAAAGATTCATGGATTTAATCTACACATCAGTATCGTTTGCATACTCACGAAATCCAGAATGGTTAATCCGGTGATTGATCTTTGGCACATTGCTATATAAGATCCATCTTCCATAATATATCATACACATATAAAATTAACCATAAAATGTTAAAAATTGTCTCTATTATTCTTATAAAATATTTTAAAAGTTATGTTTTTTGTTTGGTAAAAATGTAGAATATAAAATAACATCAGCTTACATAACTTATTATTAAATAAAAATATATCTATAGATTATAATGTTTTTAAAATCTTAAGCATATAACAGTATAAAAAATTCATTTTTAAATAGTATATTTTGTATTCGTATATATATATTCTAATAATTTTTATAAGGCCTAAATATGATGCAAGTTTTAAAAAATGTAATTAATAAATATGAATAAATACATAAATAAATAATGCACATTAAATTTAATAAGATAAAATACTATAATAAAAATATACTGTAGCAAAATAAAGTAGAAAAAAATCTGAATTTATAAATAAATGATGATCATATCTTCCAGCTAAGAAAATTTTAAATAATTATTCATATTTCATTACGAAAAATTCAATAAATACGAAATTCTGCAATAAATAATTGTTGCAGAATTTCATAAAAAACTGCAACAATTCTGCAACAATATTTATTGAATAAAAAAAAATTAAAAAAAAAAAGGGAAATAAAAAATTGTGTATATATTTAAATTTAAAAATTATCGTTCTAATTTTTAAATTTTGTTTATTTCTGCATAAAAATAATATATTTCAAGTATTAAAATAATAAAAAATAATAATTTTTTTAATTTTATTTTTCTATACTTTTTTTTTATTTCGATTTTTTACTTTTATTTTAAAATTTAGAGATCCGTCTTTTAAATTTAATAAGGAAAATATGATGGCAGAAACAATTTATCAAAATCAAAACATAAATTGATGATTTTTATCATAAATTTTACTTTTGTTCAAATGACAAAATCATGAAACGCATGAAATTCTACAGAATAATTTATATTGAAATAAAATATGTCGTTATATGATGAAAATGATGTCGAAAATGCAGTAAATACATTTTCTGGCTCTTTAACTTTCTTTCCTCTTCCGAAATACAACGATTTTTGCGAGAAGGATAGAAAAAAAAATCGCATCGGGATAAATCATAAAATTATGCACAAATTCGAGAGATGTGAAGTCAGCATTTTCAAAAGGAAATGTGGTTAAAAGATTTCTTCGTCATTTGTCAGAACTTTAGACGTTTCTCATGATCAAGATGAGAATACAATTGTTTCCTGACTTTAATAATAAATTTCGCTGTCAGAAGAAAACCGTTTTCTCCACCAATAATATGCGTTAATAATTTTATACATATTTTTTCTTTGCTCTCCTTTCCTCTAAAACATGATTAACAAGAACAGACATTTCGATTGAATGCATATTTCTCTCCTGTTTCTGCATTCTGCTTTTACCAAACTGTTATTAAAATTAAGTCAAAAATATTCTATATATATATATATTGATAAACATTTTAAAATTAAGTATTGATCTTTCCTAACTTAAAACTTTTATCATAAACAGTTTCATATTACTTTTAACTTAAAACGTGTTTAAAATTAATAACGGTAAGATATGCTTACAAATAAATATACAAATTCATCAATTTTAAAAAGAAAAAAAAAATAGCTGTGAAATATTTGAAAATATAACGTTAAATAAATAAAGAAATTTTTTGTGAAGTTGTGTTAAATTTTCTGAAAGTAAACATTTATTTTCTTCTAGACCTGAAAAATAACTCTACTTAAATAAATCAATAAAATCCATTAGTTAAGAAGAATTTTCAAGTTAATGAATACGCCAAGGTGTATTTCTTTATTCTAATGAAATATTTCGAGTAGAAACTGTTAAACAAAATTTTAGCATATTTATTAATGACAACAGGCGTTTAGAATACATTTAACTTTATTAATGATTTATTAAATTATTATGTTTTAAAATATTATTAAGTTCGATAGGCAATTTTACTGAATTTCTTTTTAATTTTGTAACTCAATCGATAAATATCTTAGAAACCAAAAAAGTGATATATTTATTTAGTTTTTGTAGAAATATATATATATATATATATATATGTTTTTTTTTGTGTTTCTATTATTACTTTTATTTCAAACGCTTATAATAATATTTGTAGAAGAGTAAAGACATCAAAATGACAAAACCACCAATCTTATTAATATATCATTGTCATAGATAACACAATAAATCATATTGAATCGTAGAATCGTTGTATATCCAAACTTCGGATGATCGATTTTTTAATAGGGTATATGTTGGTTTGATTGTTTAAAGCAAGAAAATTTCTTTCACTAGCTTCCAACTTACGAAACTAGTTGTCATTATTAAAAAAAAATAATATAAAAATGATTCGAAGTTTAAAAACTCAATATAAATCTTATTATTTTTCTGTTTTCTATACAAATTTTGCACGAATTAAACAATTGTCCGTAAGTAACATTATTAGAGAGTATTTATTAAATATACAATACATTTGATCCCTCAGGCTTGTTCATGGTTATCGTTAAATCAAACTCTTAATACCAGTTTACTATCGATTTGTTTGATTTTACGATATAATCGACTTAATATGATGCATGATATCTTTTATCCAGCATTATGATAAAAGATACATAAGTGATTTTAAATACATTTCTGTAACATAAATTTAGTTTATGATGGATTCAATCCGAAGTTATAAGTAGTTATTCAATGATTATCGACTCTAGATAAGATTTTATATACCTTATCTAAGAGTTTAAATTAAATTTTAAACGATAAACATTAAATATCTAAATAAAAACGAAAATCTAACTTTAATCTTGAATCGTCTATAATCTAAGATAAAAAAAAAAAAATAATAGAACACACGTTTAATAATTTTTAAAACGTTGAACTAAAACAAAAAAAAACCTGAATCTATTTATTATCGACAAAGTAGTATTTTATTTAAAAAAAAGATAAGCAAAAGAAGAATATAATTACATTTTATATATCCATAATATATTTTAATAAAGCAATAATTAAACTACTGAATATGATTTCCAGATGATGATAACGCATAATGAATAATTGGATCCAAACTCCATTTAATAAAACTGAATACAAAGTACTTTCAGTTGGATGGGCAGTAATGTCATCATTGCATTAAAAAAGTTTGGTTCCAGTTAAAAATTATTGTCCTAGGAACAATAATGACGTAGAAACGTTACCATGTAAATTTATCATTATATTATAACCACTTCCGCTTTACTTAGAACTGAAATCTAATTTTGGCTTCAAAAGAAAATTATAGAGTAGAAGTAGAAAGTATCGTTTTTATGAAATATGATTTGTTTCCTTAAATATTTATCCAAATCTTCAGAAGAAAGTTTGGATAAATATTCTTTTGAGAAGGAATACAGTATTTGAAAGAAGAAATGGATTTCTGTATAAATATTTTCATTTTAAATAGAATTTGTTTTAATATAATATCGTATTAATCAGCCTTTCTTTAGCTTACATTATTTAACTTAAAGACTGCGACCATTGAAACAGATGATGGAATGATTAATAGATAGAAAAATCCAAAATCTTTCGATTGTTCGATTGTATCATAACAGAAATATAATAATATAAATAAACGTTAGATATTTCTCTACAGATAAATCAAAGTTAGTTTAGAAACTTATCCAATCTTGGAAATGAGAAGTTCAGATTTAATGCATTCCTATAAAAATAACTATTAAAAAATTATAAAAATCATCCCAGATTTTTAATAAACCTGCACAAAGAAATCAATACAAAAGAAAAAAAAATATATCGAAAGAGTACAGGAATCAATCAATTATCAACGAGCTGTGAACAATTTCAAAATATTTTGAAAATTGGAAATATTAATGTTAAAAATATTTTAATAATATCAAAATAAGAATAAAATATTCTTAATAGATTTTGTTTCTGTATATAGTATTTTATACTGTACCATAAAATGATCAAATATTCATGAACACTATAGTTTAAGTACTTTGATAGCATTGAGAAATCACACAGTCTATGAAAGCTATATGGTCTGATATCAAGATGTTTTCATAAAATAAAAAATAAAATTGTTTTGTTTAATGTATTGTGGATCAATGATAAACATATTCTGTATTAAGTGTATTTAGCATATTTAAAATGTAAGTTAATCTTATAAATTTGATTTAAAATTGAATTAAGATTATCAAGTACAGTATATCAAACAATAGACTCCATTAGATACATATATGGTAAAAGTGATTAATCCGGTGATTATATATAATCGCCAGTTATTATGCATAATCACCAACGATTTCGGTAAAAGTGATAAATGTATTTCATATATTGCGAATTTATCACATTTACCGGTGATTATGATACTCACCGGTTGGTAATGGTAAATTTGATTAATTTAGTTAAATTTATCATCATAGATTGGTGTATAATCGCCAATCTATGATGATAAATTTGATAAATAATGCATTCTTGTCGAATAATGAAGTATTTAGTTGCATTCATCTTCATTTATGTAATAAGTTCGGCTTTAAGTGGTCAAAGAAAATAAGATCTCACTCGGTTGAATAAATAATCGCAAATGAAGGTGCGAAAATTAGAATTGACACCCGGATAAAGATGTTTATAAAACTTGAACATGATAGGCACGATATTTTGTCTGACAAAAAAAAAAAAGAAGATTATATGGCTTAAAGAGATCGGAATCATAAATCAAGATTTGTTAACAACAATTGAAAATAAAGAAATATGAATTAATGGCAAATGAACTGAGCATGATGTATAAGTGCCAAGTAAAGATAATTCCCTATGTTATGACTTGGGATTAGTACTGGCTTTAGGGGTCCCGGCGCTCCGATGTAGCTTTTTATTCAACATCATAGGGAGACGAAGGGGACGTCCGTCCCGGGCACCAAGCTGAATGGGGAGCCAAGAGCTTGTATAAAACTTTTTGTATCATTTTTAGTTCTTAAAAATTATTTATTATTATTGGTATTCGTAAATAACTTTTTTAAAATTTGGTGCTAAATGCGACACACGTATACAATATATAGATAGTTGATTCAAATTCAAATCAAAACGTGCGAATTTTGTTGAACATTTTACAAATGTTAAGTACCGCAGAATGTAAAATAAAATGTGTTGAAAATTAAACAGTTGTGTTTTTCTGGAGGAAAGAGAGAGGCCGAAAACAGCTGCCCCAGGTACAAAAGATTCTGGGTACGCCACCTCTCAGCGCACTTACAATATTGAGAAAATGATAATTTTGGAGCCCTCCTTCCGAAGGCACCCCGATGCGGTGTATCGTCTGTTTACCGAGTTAAACGGCCCTGTCAACTTGGGATGGTATTGCAAGAACTTCTACAAAAATCATATCAGAGTATCGATTTGCCCCTAAATGTAGTAGCGTAGATCCAGATTCGTATTCTCGAGAAGACATTGGAAAGCATCTTTGAAAAGAGACGTGGATTCGACGAGGAGATTGTGGAAGAGACGTTGAAAATGTACTGAAACGGCTAGAGATAATCGAAGTTAAAGGTGAATGAGTGTTAAGAGGTGTTGTAAAAATGAAACAATAGTAACTCTATAATTAAATTATTAATTAAAATTAAAAAAAGGTGGGAAATTTCATGATATTTATCAAATTTATGAACTATACTTTGGAAATTATACAAAAATCTCTTTAAAAGTAATATATTCAGCGACATTTATCAAACTTACCAAATTCATTTGGGAATTATTCATAATCGCCGGTAAAAATGAAAAATTAGCCTATTTATCAAATTTACCAACATCATTTGGGAATTATGTAAAATCGCCGGTAAAATTGAGAAATATACTGAAATTTATCAAACTTATCAAGATTGCTGATTATGCATAATCATTAATTAATCACTTTTACCGTAACATATATAAATTCAAAAAAAAAATTTATTTTTAAATATAATTTAATTGCAAATATACTTAAAACTATATTCCTGAATTTTATTTGACTTAAGTTATATAAAAATATTTTTGACTTCAGATATTTATTTAATTTCTAATAGAATTTTCAATTTTATTTCATTTTGTATAATATAATAATTATATAATTTATAGAAATCTCGAAATTCTTTTAGTTATTGAGAGAATACCAATGCAAAGAATAAGACTAGATAATTTTATTCAATATTAATAAATATTTAATAATATTTTATTTTATATATATATATATATATATATATATTCTTTTTTTAAACATGATTTACAAAAATATTAAAAATTAAATATGTTCTTTCGAGTTAGTTTATGTTTGGAATAAGATTCTTCCATAATAATGTCTGAATAAATGATTAAATGTATGAAGAAAGTATGTGAAGAGACTGCTTATCTTCATTTTTCTTTCATGAAATCAAGCCATTTCTTTCGTTATGCAAAAAAAAGAAACCTTTTCAGATTTTATGCA
>WUQG02033313.1:0-30165 GCA_011317285.2 Androctonus mauritanicus
CTCTAACGGTTTTGCGTTTTGTTTTCGACCATGCATTCTTTGATAAAAATTGTTTGTTTGGGTGTGTATTATCACCTTTTAAAATTTTGCCCATCTTTTATGAATCACCCTTGTATATATAGTAGATATTTCATATGTAGTTCCTATATGACTCTTTTTAATTATTTTAAATGATTTTAATTGCAAAAGATGTCCAAATTTTGCTTTTGTATTAATCTCTTTGTAATCCTAGAATCAGTGACTACAATAAATCCAAATTATTTCTCTTTAGAACATAAGTTTTGATGCATATTCTAATTAAAACAGAGTAATACAATCCTTATTCGCTAACCGGAAATAAATTTTTCTCATTATTGTTTATGGACAATTAAAAAAAAATCTTTCTCTTATATTTGGATATTATTTCTTCTTATTCAGAGATAAGTCCTCAAAAATTCTCAAGCAGAGTTATTCTTATCTTTAATAAGTCAGCTGCTTAAAGAGCAAATAAAAAGTGAAAATACTGTGATAACTTTCTTAATTATCCAATATTGTATTTATGATTACTATGAATAATTATGCTATATCGCTTATGACAAATTAACAAATTGCATTAATTTTTATCTATTAAAAAAAGCAGAATGAATATTTAATTTTTTTTAATAATTAATTAAATAAAATTCAAGAATTAATTTATCCTTTGAGTTAATATAACTCAAGAAATATATAATTCTACGCTTCATACTAATGATTTGTGTTGAATATCTGATCATCTACCAAATATTATTTTATATCTTTATATGTATTAAATCGATTTAAAATTTAAATTCGTTTACATAAATCGAAAGAAAATAATAAATTTTAATAGTTTAATTTTTAGTTTTTGTAATTGATGCTCCTTATGAATTAAAAAAATTATTCACAAAATTTTAATAAATCAATTATTCCCAAATGTGGCTATCAGAAGATTCTAGTGCGGCCTTAAGAAAATATTTTAATATATAAGCAGGAGTTAAAATTTAAAGGAAACTGGATATAACTCAATTTTTTGTTTACAGTATTATGTTTATAAAATATACTGTTTAGAATAAATTAATAGATGTCAACGGAAAAATATTACTAGAGTAGCGGGTTCGTACTTTTAATAATTGAAATCATTAAAATCTTATTTATTTAATTAAATTTTTTAACACATAAAAACATAATGTTTAAATAAACTGTTCATTTTGATACTATTAAAATAATTTAAAAAATAATAAATTTTTTAATAGTAAAGGAAAAATCAATTTTTCGTTGGTGGCCACATAAAAATTTTCTTGAGAATCCCTGATTTAGGTTATTTTATTTTTAAGTTATCAAGTTTTTGGTTTATTGATGCTAGATTTAATTTTTTGATATTATATAATAATTCATAGACGAGAATAGAATTTCGAACATATATTTTCTTACCAAAAACTTTCTACAAAACTTTGAAAATAATCAATAGATTTTGTCGAACATTGTTATTCAATAAAAGCTGTTGATTATTTTTAAAATACTTCAGAACTTTTACAAAAAGAAAAAAGAAAAAATATTTTCTCTGTATTTAAGTGTTTAAAAACGATTATAGATAGCATTGTTATGCATAAAAGATGTATTATCTGTTGTCACCATAACAACTGAATGCTGGTAAGGCTACAGTACTGAAGAAAAGCTAGTTTTAGTCCTCCAAATTGGATTATCTTCACCGTAATCACAATATTAATTATAATCCGAAACGTCCCCGAGGATTCCAATATGGTCTAAATATAAGTCACGTAATATATTACTGATATATTACGTGACTTGTGTTTATGATCTTCAAACTCAAAAACAAAAAAACAAAAAATGAATATTTTAGATCATCCTGACTAATTTGTAGCGTAGTCTGAACTCCAGTTATCCTCATTCTATCGACTGAATTGGTGCAAAAGTTTTATTTGATACGGAAACGGAGGAAATAGATCGATAAAATGCTTTTAGCATCGATAAGTTTGCTTCGGAAGAACGAACAAGAAGTGCGTAGTCTGAATCGAATCGGCCAGAAGATGGCCTAACCTAAGTAACAAAAGTAACGTAATTTCATTCTATTTCCTAAGACATTTGGTCGAAAACACGAGTTTTCCATCAATTTCTGTTCTCTTTTAGTATCACTTCTTACAATTCTCGTATCACCTACCTGACTGCATTATCAAATATTAATAATGACACATATAACAAAAACATATAAACTATAAATCCATTAAACTGTCAATTTTCTAATTGTTTTTCACTATAGATATTTCGAATCATCGATAATTTAATTTTTTCTTTGAAATGTATTTATAGAAGAATATAAATTGTTTTCAAAAGTATAATTATAAATTAATCTCTTATTGATATAAACTTATTAATAATGAATTATTTATCTTATTACGTATCTTTCTTTAATGTTTTCAGGAATTACAGGAAGAATTTCTTTATATATATGCATTTGGAATTAATAAGATTTAGATAAAACTGAATTATTTAATTTACATTTGCATTCTACATCATTGTAGATCGAAAATGACTGACAATAGTACTGTAGTAATTTGCATCAGCATGAGTTACCTCCCGCCCAAATATCCTTGTCAGTTTCTAATCTGAAGATGAGTTAATAGATAAATACAATATTAATATACCAATAAAATGCTTACAAGCATAAGCATTTACAGTATTGCAAGTAAAGAAATTACCTGCAATAATGCAATATCTTTATTTAATTATTGTTCCTCTTTTTTAGATTGCTTTTATTCGGATAGGATAATAAGTAATGGATCCATTTCAGAACTTACAATGACTTTTCTCATAACTGTCATGGAATCAACCGAATGAAGAATGAAAGTCAGAACCGAAGAACGAAGAATGGATATCGATAAACAGTCTCGAACTTCCCTAAATAAATCAAAGTTGTGTTACTTAGGACCGAACTTGGTTCTTCTACATGATTATCGTGTAGCAGTGAAGTCTAAAATCATCTGAAATCCATTTGATATTACTTCAAACGATCCAGGTAGGGACAATCTCGTTACACTTGTAATTAATGTTATCTTTTAGGCATGTATTTAAAGTTTATCAAGAATAATATTAAAAAATCTGAGTATTTTTAGTATTATAAAATTTCATGTCATCAATGCAAAATAAACGATTCTTCTATATTATTACAGGCATCTAACGTGAAAGGATATTGCTAAAAGAGAGAAAGAACTTTTTTATATTATATATGAATTATAAAACTGGATACAATTATACATTTCTCTCTCTCTCTCTTCTAAATTTTCGTTTTATTAAAATTATGCTAACATCTAACTGGTAATTTATTTCATTAAAAACACATTTAGCAAATATGAAAATTTATATGATAATAATTATACAGTATTTTCAATCCTTCCAAGAAATAACTGTATTATTATCTTATAACTGGAAAACCTTAATTATAATTTCGAATTATTTTTATCATCATAATTTGAAGAAATATAAATAATTAATGATATATACTGTTAAGAAATTGCATGAATGATAAAGTTTAAGAACATGCAATAATTAAAGAATTATACACACCTTTTAAAATACAATTCAAAGCAATCTGTAAACATACAAACCAATGAAAAACAATATTTAGATAAAGAAATTATTAAATTGCCTCATCTAGTTAATGTCGATTGGCAAATGTACTAACATTGATTAGAACATAATGTGCACAATTTTAGGCAAGATAAAATTGATAAATTATTCGAAAATAAAATGTCGCCAACTCGTCTTCATTTCTAAAGAAAGGAAAATTTTGAGTAAGTATGTTCAATCAATAATTGTTTTCACCAAGCCATCTGGTACCAACACTTGACTAAAGTGAAACATGTGCTTAAGTGGAGACTATATTAGTATCAGAAAACAAAACAGAAAAACATAGGAGTTCTGGGAAAGCAGACTATGTCAGCATTCCCAGAACTCCACAATTTTGTCAGTGAATGGTGGAATTTTTCGGATCGATAAGCATTAAAATAAGCAGGAGAATTGAGGATGTTTACTAAAACATATGGGATTAATAAATTTATAAATGAACTTATTTTGATGGCTATTTAATCAGTTTTAATTAAATGTCGGCTTAATTAAAATTGCTATTTTGTTTTAAATTCATTACATACTTTTCTATATATCAACGATTCACAAAATTTTTATTGCACATTTTTGTATATAAAACTGTCAGTATTATTAATTTAATTATTATTACAGTGCTATCCGGAATTTTACGATTTCGAGGTGGGACCGAACGAAAATGGTGTAAAATGAGGGAAATTATAAATTAAGGAAAAAGCAATTTATATAAAATACGTTATTAATCTGGCATTTTTACGATAGTGTTTTAAAGTCGAAACATGTAGTTAGAGTTCTTTTTAGCGAGAAACATTCTTGTTCCTTATACGAATCCACTTCAAAAAAAAAAATAAATAAATAAAAACTTTCGTTTCAGAGTGATAAAGCTTTTCTTTGATTTTTAAGTGGAAAATATGCAATTCGAACAATTTCAAAAATGTCAGTCCAATAAAAAAAATTAGCCAATAAAGGTTAAACTTTTTAATCTGGCACTTCTTATGGTCCAGCATGTTTTTAAGATTTTCTCTTATATCCTCAACTGTAGTCAGTTGATTTGCCAGGCAATTTTGAATTTAAATCGATCAAAATTAGATTACCCGTACTGAGATTTTGAAATAATTTATTCTAATTAAAAACACATGCAAGTCCGAAAGCTCAAAGTCAAAAATAAAGTTACTATACAGTATTTTAAATCACAAATTTGAAAATTCAAACCATTTAATCCATTCGGTAGATGAGAATATACTAAAAGCAAACGTAAACACATAAAGAGCAGGGGAAAAAATATACAGTAATGGTGGAAGTGACTTATTATTGAGGCTGCATAAAAAGTATATCTCTCGGATACGCTTTTTATGCACACTCAAATTTAAGGGCACAAAATTCACTATCGTCATCGTACAAAGCAAATACTGTACTGTATTTTAGAATCAAGTTTCAATCGTGTCATAAAATGCGGGAATTTCAATTTTACGATATCATAAATTTCGAAAAAAATTTTTATTATTTTATATGAAAACGTATCGGGTCCAAATATTAACATATATCGCCGGTAAACGAAAAATACGATAACGTAAAATTCAGGTTACACTGTATTAATTTTTTTATTTTTCCGAATAAGTAATTTTTCTTTGTGCAATAAAATTGTAATTATTGTTACATGAACGTTTAAAATTTTTTCTGAACGGAAATATTTTATGATATATGATCACTGTTATATAAGATACTATGAACAGTTTTGTGTTTTTAAACATTTTAACCATCTTATTGAACTTACCTTACTTTGATATTATCTTATCAACAAACATTTCTAAATTGTTATAAAAAATATAGAAAGTTTAATTGTGTTATTTATTTTATATAATCCAACAGTAAACAAAAGAATCGTTAGT
The DNA here is from genome assembly GCA_011317285.2 of Androctonus mauritanicus. Taxonomy (NCBI): domain Eukaryota; kingdom Metazoa; phylum Arthropoda; class Arachnida; order Scorpiones; family Buthidae; genus Androctonus; species Androctonus mauritanicus. The sequence goes on from WUQG02033313.1 coordinate 5,505, forward strand.
TATTCGACCTGGATATTTATCAATGAATGACTTATCAAACAACTACAAATATATATATATCGATTGTGGTAATAATTATTTACAAAAGTGACAATAAAGAGACCATATTTATCGATTCCAGTGACCTCGATAACAGGCTAGATGTTATTCTGAAGTATAATATTATGCTGTGAATCAGTATAAAGAGCATAAAAAGGAATACAACTAAAGTGCATATAGTAAGCCGGTCACATTAATGATTTCTTAATTCTAGAAAATTAGAAATAAAATTAGATATTGATTCTGATCTGTGATGTGGGAAAACCGTCATTCTTCCACGTCGTTGCATCAGAATTTGTTTTCATATTGCTTTAACTCCCAGAAACTTTTTTTATTTTTTATATAAAAGTTATATTTAAATATATAACATATATATGTTTGTTAAGAAAAAAAGCTTATATACGAAATTAAAGTATAGTTTATATAAAATATTATTACGTAAATTGAAAGCATTCCAGAATTGAGGATTTTGATTGCTATTGTCATAAAATTCTGCTTTTGGAGAAATTTAAAATTCTTCTTACACATTGCCTTCTTTATAAATGTCCCTAAGTCACATTTTAATATCTTTTTAAATTTTGGACGTAGTTGTTCCTTCTTCGATATATTCTGTCTGTTAATATGAGAATTCATCTCTTTATATAAATTAACTAGCCAAGGTACTCTGCATTCCTCGGGAATTACAGGTAATTAATGCAACTTATACTACAACACTTATACCGTCATCATCTCGACACCCTGGCTAATAATAATAAAATTTCAATTAGTTCAAGTGAATTTATAGGTTTAGGTTAGTGTAAATTAAGTCACCGAATCACATGGGATACTTTAGGCGACCGCCATTTTTAAAAGCTATCACATTCATTCATTTATTTTATAGCATTTGGAATCAATTGGCTTTTTTTTCTAATTTGAACATTGATTTAATCAGTAAATTATGTCACAATGATGTCATCATCACGACATGATGGCGCCACCCATTATATCATCATGGCCTCTGCATTAACAATGCTTTTATGAAATTATCCATTATTAAGTCACGATAGCGCCATGTCAGGTGACATCATCACTAATTCGAAAATAACTTTGAAGAATTTAAATGAAAATATTTTCCTTTCTCCTTAAAATGACCATTCCCTGACCGATCTCGATCCAGGATAGTCTATGTTACCCAAGGGAACGGAGGAAGTCTCCACGCACAGTTTGTTCCCGAAAAGTCAGCCAAGGCGGAACAGATAGACAAACATTTCATTTCATATATAGTCAATATATATATAGATTAAACTTAATTGACTTGTCTTTCGAACAGATTTGACAACGATTATTATTATTTTGTCAAATACCATCAAAAACAAGATCAATATTATGACTTCCTTCATATTCATAAAATCGAAATAAAAACAAAACCACATTCGTGAACAAATGAATGGTATCCATGGACAATAGAAATATTTTATTGTTCCTTTTATTAAAGCCATTTATTTCATATGGTAGATTTTTACGAAAATTCATACATAATGATCATGGAAAGTATACCAACATTTTATTATATAATATGTCTGAAAAATTTTTTAACATTGTTATTTGATTAAATCAAATTTTTTTACCACGTTTCAAATCTCTTTGACGTCATTATAGAGCAACTGACTGAAACTCGCGGCCCAAGATGGTTTTTTTTACGAGGCGTATGTCGCATTTATAATAATTTGCAATCATATAAAATATAGAAAATATTCAGAAAAAAATCACAACTATTTGTCTTGAAATATTAAAAAATGATTTTGTGTTTTAATAAATTGCATTAAAAATTAATAAAAAATTAATATATTTGTAAATTTGAAATGGAAGTTTTGTACTGAAAAAAATTCTAACATTTTACAGTTTTATAATTTTGGACTTGAATTGAGGCATATCATTAAGAAAATTAAAATAATCGATATTTCAAACTACTTACTTCATATAAAAATCGTTTTCTTGTAAGGAATTAGTTCTAGATGCAGTTTCTCAAAACCAAAGATATCTAAAATGGCCTTTTGAAGAAAATGAATTTAAGATCGTTTGCTATACGTGAATATAAAACCATTATTCTATTAATATGCTAAATGACAATCATTTTTTGATGAACAAAATGTGTCATTATTGCTTGTTATGAAGTACAGAGTATGGCTGTAAACTTTATCAGTTATATTTAGGAATCGAGAATATCGTCCTTCTACAGCTAACCGAGGGAAGGTTTACCCAAGTCCTAGTTAAGTGATGATATCTATAAATAATAATAATTTAAAATATATTACTGAATATAAAATGAATATTACAACCTCAGATAGTTGAGATTATTTTTTCTGATGTTATTTTAAAAATGATGCATTCGTTACGATGTGAAACGGTATGCCTTATTCTTTTAATATAAAAATCTTATCTATAGAGGGTCTAAATCATAGAATTTTCGACGTCTGATTCTAAAAAAAGAATATTAACATGATCAATATTTAATTCACTTCTAAAAGCATAAAAAACATAATTGTCCAAACAAAAACGCAACAATGAGAGGATTTAAGGACCACAGAAAAAATTATTCCTTACTGAATTCTTTATTTGGAATTTAAAAAATAGTTTTCTATTATTATAAAATGAAAGAATAACAAGTAAGTAGGAAAAGAAAACAGTAATGAGAAAAATAATATAAATAGTAGTTTAATTATATATTATGTATTACTAATGTGCGAAATGTGAAATAATATTTGTCTTTTTGTAAAACAGATTTGATACGAGAACAAAAGTATCTGTTGGAAAGAAAATTGATACCGAAATATTTGATGCTGTTGACTATTTTTAACTTGTTTTTGTAAGTGTACTGTACTTTTAACGCAATATTTTTTGCAGTGTGATATATATGTTACCAAAGATAAGCGAGATGATTTCCGGTAGTACGCGAAAGAAAGTAAATTATGCTCTTATAAAATAGATTAAAATATAATAATTTTTATTACGGACACAATACCACTATCGGTGCTGCTTTAATATATTATGCTTATATGAATTAAAGCATTTAAATGATACATTTGCATAATATAATTAAAGCTAAAATAAATAAATATATTGAAATACAGATATACATTTATTAGTTTTATGGTTTTTCTAATACAGTATAATTTTATTATCTTTTCAATATTTGCTCTAATATTGCAAAAGTCATTAAAGAGATAAGCGAACGATTAAAGATTATTGGAATGATTACGCCAACGATTAAAAACTACATTAATAGAATGTTCTAACAGGAGACTCTTAATAATTATAATCTATTTTTGAATGACTTATTTTTAAAATTATAGGTAAAGTAAGGTGAGAGAGATAAAGATATTTCGTTTCTCTTTTATGTAATCTGTTATGTTTTATTCCAAAATTAATGCCATTTTTCTCAGTCTTCCTTGACTGGACCAGTATTTGGAATGCTTATAGCTTTCTTATTAAATTGTTATGGATGTTCCATCTCTCTTAGTGAAGTTCATAATCTTCTCTACATTTGTTACATGTACAATAGTTGCGAATTCTCTGAGTAGAGTACCAATTATTTTGCTATAAACAACTGTTTATCATATAATTAGAAATATACTTCTCATTAACTTCATAAATCCACCTAATTGTAGTTTATTTAGTTCACTTTTGTAAATTATACATACAGACTTAGTTTTGCATTTCAATAATTGCTTTTCACTTCTCTCTGATTATTAAACTTTTATCTATTATAACCACAATTAAATAATTGTGATTGTAAAAGATTTTTTAATTTTGGGGAATTGACATAAAGAAATTTGAAATTAAAATATATTATTATTATTTTGAGTGGATTGTTTGCTCAAATTTTCTTTCTAAATGCAATTTACCTACCTGTTCTTATAGATAATATTTAAGTTATAAATTATTAATTATTTCAATAATTAATTTTAATTTATTACTCTACTTTTATTTTGTTTTCTTCTACTCCATTATTTTCAGCTTCAATCGGTTTACATTTATTTCTTCAAAACCATTTGTTCTTTCTATGATATACTGCAATAATTCTACCCATTATTACATCTAGTGCTTCTTAAAACTCTTTCGAGCACGTCTCATAACGCATCCATATTTTAAACCTCATTATAAATTTATTACATTACTACATCAGTGTCAGCAAACATGAATTTTGAATTAGAGAAATAGGTTTGAAACTGATACTAAAAACAGTTTATTGAAGAAGAAAAAGATGGCAACCGTCTACGTCAAAGAAACAATGATATTTTCCGATAAGTTTAGATTTTTAAGAATTTAAGAGCAAACATATTATTAGTAATAGATATGTGTTGTTGTATACTAAACTGACTCGATAATCCTATATAAAGATAATTAATATATACTGTATAGACAGTTCTCAACTTTCGTACAATTCGCTATTTCGTGCATAGTTAAAAGTTAAATTTTTATTGATATGTATCCCAAAAATGCGCGCACTTTCCTTATAGCCACTCTTCCCTCTACTCCGTCGTTAATCCCACCCCATGTCCAGCGTCACAGGTTCATTCTTGAGTTAGGACGTGTGTTGTTACGTTGTGTTGTAAAATAAGTACGTTTTAAAAACCCTTTTCCATGCTGTTTTACATTGCTCTATTTTCGTACATTTCAACTTTCGTCAGGAACCAATTAAGTACGAAAGTTGCGGACCGCCTGCATTATAAATAATATAATATGCAATTTGCAATTTAAAATAAACATTAATAAAGATGCACAATTATACAGTATATATACTTTTTCTATGTATCTGGTTATGCATATTTGTACTGTATTTTGTATCCAATCATGAAATATAAGTTTCTACGTTCCTTTCTCACGCTAGCGATCTTACCCTCTTCAAAGAAAACTTTGGATTTCATTTCAATTTTTCCTCTTCTAATATCTTCTCTTGGGCTATACCTTTGAGTTCAGCCTACTATCTCCCCCAAATTTTCTGGGTATGCATTCGATTTCATTATAATTCATAATTAAAATTAATTAAAGAAATTTTTTAACAGAAGTAAAGCTTAGCTTCTAAAATAATTTGTAAATATTTTCAAAATAAATATCACAATATTAAACCTTTTCAAAGAAAATTGATGTTTTCTATGGCTCCATCTATTGAGGAATTTATCGAACATCTATTTGTATTTATGTATAGTTCGGTATAGTATTATGTAATTTAAAATTGTTATTTTATTTTTCTTAATTGTTATGCATTACAATATTAATATTAGAGATGGAAAACTATCTTTACAAAATAAATTTGATAGTAATTAATTAATTAAATATCCCAAAGGAACAATTTTGTTTAACTATTGCAGAGAAGTGGAAAATATTATATGTAGTACTATAGAAATGATGAATAATGTTTTTATTATGTTTGGTTAAGGAATTTCTTGTTATGTTACTCACATTTAAAATAATCTCTCGAAACTAAATATCCAGTATACATTTAATTTAGTGCAATGTTCTGAAATTAAACCAATAGCAGATAGAATACAATAATTGGCACTATAATTATTTTTGTATACATGATATTGATCCTTTATATATACAGATTAAGATTATATTTAAGATTATATTGAACACAAATTACTTTTATTGGGAAGGAAATGTTATGTTGTGCTCTTTACATATAAAATATGTAGATAATATCTGATCTATAATGATGAGTTATTTAATCTATTAATTTCGCTGTATTCTACTAATTGCAAATTTTTATTAAGTAACTATTCTATTATAAATAAAAAGCAAAAGATGAGCCTCAATTAAATACTGTAATTAAAAAAATAATAAATCATAGAATTTTATATTCAAGCATATACATCGTAATCGATGTGAATTAAGCTTCCAAAGCTACGATATATTGTATTAAATAGACATCAATGGAGGAAGATAATCCAGCAGGCAGCAGACAGTAATGTGTAGTGAACTCATAGTTCGCGATGATGGATGATGAATTGATGATGATATACATCGTATACGTGATTTGTAATATATCAAATCTATATTGTATAGTAAAACTATTGAAAATTAAACGATTCGAATTGTCGACGACATAATGCAGTTTGATTTGATTTATATTTTATTTTTCTTTGTTGTTTTACAAATTTAATATTGTTACGAAACCAGCAGCATTATTATAAACAATAGATTTATCTTTATTTATGAAATATAATCATTGTTTTTATATGACATCTAATTTCATTTAATTCAATCCATGTTCCAGTGTTCAGAGCTAAATATTTTCAGTTCTGTTCTACTTCAATGGAATTTGTATACTGTTCTCTAAAACTGCACTTAAGGTATACAGTATCCGTAACATTAACTATTTATGTTAAGAAATTATAATTTTGGCTATTTAATGATGAAAATCTTATTTGATTATTTCTATATCTTAGGCTATCAATAATGAAAAGTCTGCAATATATCTTATCTCTTAATCCTTCATTTTTTTATGTTACTTTCATCCAGAAGATATTAACTAGCAGAACTATTCCAGACTTTACTTCAAACTGCCACACATGCGATGGATAAATCGGGAGATGAAAGATAGAATTAAGGGCAGAGTTCGGATCCTTCTGAAAAAATTAAAAGAATGAGATCCGGAATTTATTTATTTATTTATACATATATACCTTACAAAAAAGAAAACAATTTTGAGTGTCCCCTCATCAGAATTATAATGTGAATTAAAAGTCATGCATGCTCTGACAAAAAAGATCTATAGGATTTTTCAAGTTTTTTTTATCTTAATCTGAAGCAAGTTTATTTTTCGCGATTTGAACTGAGGAACATTGTAGTTTATCATTTCAGATGATAGATCTCCTTTCATAAATTTCATTAACATTTGCAGATCATGTTTCTTTATCAGTTCATCAATAGCTGATAAGTGTAAAACATTTTTAATTTGTTCTTAAGTATTTGAAAGATATATATCATTTATTTTTTGATTGTACGATACCATCCTTCACTTAAAGAATTTATATTTGATATGAGTCCAGCAGAATATAATTGTATGCCGTACACCACAGAAGTACGAATGCTGCATGAAATATTTGTTTATCTTTTACTTTTGAAAAATATCTTGATGTAAATGCAGATTTTCTAATTATTTGATTTATTATATAATTAATATAAAACTTGGAAAGACAATAATCCAGAATTAAACCAGATCTTTACGAGATTCTATTTGAATAAAATGGGCATTATTATGTATGTTACTTTACTTTATTAGGCATATTTGCCTTAATACTTCTATTATGTAAGGCAAATATCATATATTTTAAATTAGCTTCGTTAATCAATCCAAGAATCCTTGAATGGAAGGTTAATGTTTGGATATAGATATCTAATTGCATGTTCTTTCTTTCATATAAATCATTGACATTTTTAACTAACTGATGAATCGTTCAAAATATGTTTATGGAAATCTCTGTGTTAATAATCTAATGTTATATTTCGATTACGATTCATTCTGTTTCGATAAACAGAACACCATAGATAATTTAATAGTTTAATGATTTCCTAACAAATTTTGTTTGTGAGAATGCTTTCTTGAAATATTTTCTTACTGTATGATTGTAATTTCTTTATATTATTAATAATGATGATTTAAATGTTATTTGCTTTGTCATCTAAATTTCATAATAAATATTTGCAATCCGAGAAAATAAATTGTACACAGTTATCAGATATTTTATCTGTCGTATAGATCTTTAATTCTGTATACTGTACTTAAAATACGTTGATTTATTTGTTGTCAGGAATAGAGATATTTATGACTTTTCTACCTCCCTCTACGTCAAGAAAGAATATAATAGTTACTTTAGAATCAAGTGTGTAATTTACGTTTTGTCAATGTTTATCTTACGAATATTTCTATCTTACGATTTCGTATATTTTATAGATATCTTACGATTCTATAAAATATATAACTGTAATGATATATATATATGTGTGTGTAAAATAATGTTTATGAAAATTTTTCTATTAAAATGTGATTTTTAAATTATCTATTAATCTATTGATATGAATTTTTTTAATTTAATTTATTTACATTAAATATGTTTTGATTATAATAAAAAATATAATTGCTTATACGTCTTACTTTTCCTCATAATTTAAACTTTAATCAATTATTTGGAAGCGAAAACAGTAATCTCTAGTATTAATTTATAATAAATAATAATTTGTTTATCATATAGGATGTAGTAGATTCCGAGTAAAATCGATTATTTACAATTATAGTAATGTCTTTAAAAATTTTTAAATATTATGGAAATCTCAAGTTTTACTATTACTTTAATATAATTTCTAGATGAGTAGACAGTTATTTGATTGTTCAGGAACATGAAAAGTAACATTTTAAAAAATAGCAGAATATTATTATGCTTAATATCAATTTTAATAATCTGTTTTATTTATAATGTCAGAAAGAGATTTAAAACTAAAGCAAATTCGCAAATTTCTCTGTGTCATAGAATATAGTAGGCCTACTTCATCGAAATTTTAGTATTTATAAGTACTTAACTTTAATGTTGTTTTCCGTATAAAAATGAGATAGTGAATAAATATTATTAATTATATAGTATTCATTTTTCTGATAACTCATAACTATTGCAGTTCGTTTACTTCAGATAGAAAACTTGAAACTTTGAACGACCTTTACCAAAAAACAATTCTGGCCGAGATATACTATACAAAATAGATATACTATATTTGTATTTATACTGAGTATAAATATTATATTCAGTATAATATATTGAGTGTAACTGTATGAGTATTCAGCGAAGTAATTACCCTACTACAGACTGCCCACACATGCGATAGATAAATCGGAAGATGAAAGATAGAATTAAGAACAAAGTTCGGATCCTTCTGAAAAAATTAGAGGAATGACATCCGGAATTTATTTATTTATACATATACACTTTACAAAAAAAAAAAAAAAAAAACAATTTTGAGTGTTCCCCTCATCAGAATTATAATGTGAATTAAAAGTCCTACATGCTGTGACGAAAAAAGATATATAGGATTTTTCAAGTTTTTTTTTTATCTTAACCTGAAGCAAGCTTATTTTTCGCGATTTGAACTGAAGAACATTGTAGTTTATCATTTCAGATGATAGATCTTTCATAAATTTCATTAACATTTGCAGATCATGTTTCTTTATCATCTGATACAATTTAATACAATTGCTACAATATACTGAATATGAGTAGTATATTATAGCAAAATATTTATGTATTAAATGACCTAGAACAGATATGAAACTGTAATAATTTTAAAGATAATAATTTATCTTTAAAATGATTACAGTTTCGTATCTGTTTCATTAGAAATAATATACGGTTTAGAGGATCTTATTGATTTATTTTCGTTGATTCCGTTGGCATTTTTTATTACATTTGTTTAACGAATGTGTTTTGAATAAATACTAAAATTTTTATATTTCTTGAAGTGAGGCTAGCAGACTGACAGAAAGGAGAAAATTTTGAAGAGTAACTTTTTTATTCTATATTTCGATACTGTTTTTTTATTTTATTTCTTTAGACCATATATCAATGAAGTTCGACTAGTAGTATATAATAATAATAATTACATAACTATATTAGTAAAGTATTAATAATAAGATTCCAAACTATTTAATAAATTTTTATGACATTGAACATTCAGATTATGCCACTGAAGGTGATTTTGATGTCATATATTTTAATCTCTTAACTTTAATAATTTTCAAATGAAGAACATCTTCGAAAGTAAGCAATTAGTTCTTTTCGGAACTGCTTGTTAACTATTTATATAGAGTGAATGAATTACAACTGATTGAAGTTTGTTTCTCTCTCTCTCTCTCTTACCGGTTAGTTCATCGCATATTATTTAATCACTTTTATAACTGAGTACGACATCATAATAAAATTTTAGGCTTTAATGATAATTTAAAATCGTTTTTTTGAATAACTAAACTTTCGATTAAAAAATTTCTAAGTTCAATTTATTTTCATATTTAAGAATTAACTCTGAGAATAGAACAAACCTTTTGCCTTCAAAAGTTTACCGATACGATATCATCAATACTTTTTTTAACTTAAATTTTTCCTCAGTAGATGGTGCTACGTATATATTTCTTTATATTTATTATATATTCATAGATTTAAAAATGATATTTATTTAAATTAATTTTAAAATTGAACAATAGATAATTTTTTTACAATTTAAACTATGTTAAAATATTAATGATTTATATACATTGTGAGTTTATATAGTACTGCTATACATAAATTTTAAAAAATCGATTTTTTTCTCATAAGTACAGTACAATATTTATCTGTTTTCTAAGCATCTGGAAAATTCTTAAGTTAATTATAAAATTATTACATAATGGTTCTTTTAATCAAAGAAATTTATATCTATGGTTTAATTTCTAGACAATACTTCTCAAATTAGAAGAGATTTCCTTAGTATCAATGAAACATTCAGTGGCATCTTTCCAGATGCTACCGAATGTTCTAAAAATGTTCTAAAAATTAAAATACTTAATTAAATTTTAATTTTAAATAAACAATAAACTAATAAAGTTATATTGAATTAATAAATACTATAACATTAAAAGTTCTTTCCACATTAAAAGTGGAAAGAAAAAAATTATTAAATTACTAGTTAATGTTTTCTAAATTAATCGGTGTAAAGAAACAATCATAATAATTTATTATTACTTATATTTATGTTAATTTAATTAGATATGTATTGATTTATATATATATTATATATTTATACAATCAAATCCCGATAAGACGCCATCATGGGGATGATTTTGGCGGCTAATTGAGGTTGGCGGTTTATCGAAAACACGTATAGTATAGAAATGAAAATGAACTTCAAATTTATTAAATTTAATAAAATACAGTAGATTTATATTTAGCATTCAAACTTAACATTATTAAAAAACTGTATAGTTAATAGTATAGTATACCTACCATATATGAACAGTGCTATATAAAAAACATGTCCATCTGCTGTTCTGATTCTCTACTTTGAATTGTCTGTAAAACACATTGTACACAGCTTATTGTACAGTATCCTTATTTTCTTGGTACGCAATAAACGATGGAAACGATCTAGTTCTTACGATCTTAAATTTTCTACAACCTAGGTGAACCAGGCTTAAAGAGACACTGATTAACTGTTAACTCTATCTCTTTCACCGCTGGTTACAAATGAATCTAGAGAGCTTTTAATACTGTATATACAGTACTGATGACTTTCGAGATGTAAGTCACCTTATATGTCCCCCGAAAATTAACGAGAACAAATAAAATATCAAAAGGATATTTGTTTAGACGTTTTTACTGGCAGATGGCGGATAGCGTCTTATCGGGGTTTGCCTATTCCATAAACATAGGGAAGATCCGTTCCTCCAAATTTCTTAGCGATCAGCGAGAATAGCGGTTTAACGGGGGCGTCTTATCGGGGTTTGACTGTATATTCTGTATATATAAATCAATTTTCTTAATCTGAAAATTTAAATTCCATTTAAATTTTTATATTTAAAATGAAAATAAAATTGTTTTGCATCATATTAAATGTGTATTGTATTTAATTATCAGTGTATAAATTTAATTCAAACATAATTTTAAAATGCTAATGATATTTAATTATAATATATGTCTAAATTTATGATAAAAGCTGTTTCAAATTGAAAAGTTTCGCTGAACAAAAAAAAATAATTCATAAAATTTATAATAGTTCACATGTTATGTTTTTAAACAAGGAAAACATAATTTAAGGAATTTTTTATTTAAGTAGACATTCAAACTTTTTACTTAACATCAACAGAATTTTAACCTAAAAGCATTTAGGAAAGTTATTTTAGAAATAACTATTTTCATCAAAAGAGATAAATCATGAATCTCCTAAGAAATCTTTCAATATATGTGCACAGTCTGGGAATATCCTTCAAAACACTTTAATGCTTAGCACTTTCGATTTAAGACAATCTACTTCGTGAGTCGAAAATAAATAAAACGTACATCACAAAAATCTTTACCACACGAAAATATCTTACAGATTTAATAAAATAATAATATAGCATGATTAGTAATATATAACAAATTATTTATGAAATATTTAATATTCATTACATTAAATCTCATTCGTATTTAAATATTTTAATGCGGCATTTGTTTCATGATTAAAAAATTTTGTACAACAAATAAAGTTAAAATTAAGAATTCACGTATCTTATTTTGAACGATAAAAAAAAAAAAAAATTCGAAATATTTCATATTTTCAATAATAAATAATTATTTACTTTAATAATAATAATAGTCAGCGCCGGATCTAGATATTTTGTCGCCTGAGGCAACATTAAAAAATGGCGCCCCTTTCCTCTTTACTCACACATATTAATTCTGTATATAAATATATGGAATACTTTGGAACCAGGAATATAATGACGTCAGCTATATTATCACAGAAACATACAAAAAATTTGGGTTGGGTTGGGAAACAATAAACCTAGACTGGGATTACATACAGCTTTTAATGAAAATAAAACCTATCCATGTTAAAAACAATACTAATAAATGAAGCATATTTGCCATTATGATATCCTGATTGCGATATGCCAATGTGAGAAAACATGAGGGAAACATAAATATTTATTTTGTTTAGACTGACTGTCATTCAATCATGTAAATAATAACAATTTAGTTCTCACTTGTTTTTCTGTCTCTTGAAAAGTATTATCCATTAGAAAAATATACTATTATATCTTTGTAGATCGACTCTACAGCACGAAATGTTGTCAGGATGAATAAAATTAAACTTGAGTGTAAAACTGCAACTGCATTTTCGCTCCTTCTTATAATTTTCACCCTAGGCGACTGCCTCACTCGCCTTACCCTAGATTCGGCTCTGATAATAATAATAATAATAATTTTATTTAAACTATTACGGAAATAAAAGAATATAATAATTATTAAATTTTTATTATAGAAAAATAATTTTTATATAATAATTTAAAAGGCTACAGAATAATATTTATAAGGAAAATTTTATGAATTATTTTGCTCTTTGATGTTTAAAAGTAGTATAATAGGCTATATTAAAATCGGAATGAATAAAATTAAATATAATAATTATTTATCGAAAACTTATATTCTAATTTTGGATAAATCTTGACCTTTGGTTTGGAAATTTTTTAATTTTTAGAGAAACCAATCTTTTTATTCAGCTATTACTGAATTTTAGGCATTCGACAAAAAGATTTAACGATGCTAGACAACAAAAACGATAATTGTATTCTTTCTGAATACATAACATTCGTGAGTTTAATCAAAGGAAAAATTTCTAAGTCGGAAATGCATGAAAAGATGTCTTTGATTATGATCAATATTATTAAAAAGTAGTTTCGACAAGAGATCGGTAGAAAAAAATTTGAAATATTAATTAAGAAATCTTGAGTTTTGTAAGGAAGAGAAGTATTTCTATTTAGAGTATAATAATTAATTAATAGCCTAATTGAAAATTGAATTTAAAAACTTTGCTATTTAATATTGTATTTGGAGAAATCTAACGAAAATAATTCCGAAGAAGTTAATTTACTATAGTAATTTGTTGAAATATGTCACTTAAATTTTAAGGATTATGATTTAAATGAACAAAGTTTGAGATAAAAGAAAGCATTGAAGAAAATGGGATCAGAATTATACACTATTCTCTCAACCGCAAGTTGATTATTTATCTCGATAATAAAAGATAGAAATAGATCCTATTAGTTGCAAGTCTCATTAGACAGCTAAGAATCTAATGAAAATGCACTGAATTTTATTTAAAGGAAAACAGAATGCAAATATTTAATGCACTTTAATTGAATAGTTTAAAAGCTGTTTTTAAATTTGAATTTTTCATATCAACGAATTTTTTGATAAGACTTGATGTCATAGCCGATCAATATCTTCGAGATGATATTAGAATGAGAGAAACATTAAAATGATATATAATAGAATATTTCAAATTGGATATAATATCCAAATGTTTATTACCAAGAAAAATCTGATTTTTAATGTCTTCTTATGTTTTTGAAGTTTTCTTTGTTTGTTTTGTTATATCAAGATTAATAGAGAAATTATTTTGAAAATAATGTTTATGAGTGTCTTTGATTTTACATTATAGAAAGATCTTACTTAATGACGAAAGATAATATAATTCACCAAAAGCAAACAGTTAAATGTTTTGGTTTTCTATACTAAAGCCATCGTTAAAGATTTTCGAATTAAGTTTGATTATTAATGAAAAAATGAACAATAAAGAACTTGAAGTTACTCTGTGAACTTTAACAAAGATGCTAAAATGAGTTTGATAGATAGTTGATTACATTAAAGAATTTTCACTGAGAATTTGGAGGATAAATTACGATATTGATATATTTCAAACTATGAATATGAAGGAAAGTTTTTAAAAATATTGATGGCATTAAAGTTTGCTTTAGAAAGGAGCGATTAATTTTTTAAAGGTTTTAATAGATTTTTTAATAGGTAAATTTACGAATCCTTTAAATAAATTATTCGTAGTTTGTTTTCAAGAATGAAAGAAATTATTAATAAATAAATTAGTTTGGAACCATAACATTGATAGAAGTCCAAAAGTAGTAAATAATTATCTCACAGAAGAGAAAAAGATAATTGAACAATACTTAATCGGATTATTATTTTGATGTTCTTTTTATGAAGCATTGCATAGATGATTTTTTTTCATTGTGAAAAATGATCGTGAGACTTAATATAAAGTATTTTTTGAATCAACAGTTTATATAATTTATTATATTTATAAGCGCAAATTTAAGAAAAGAGAGTGAAATTGAATCGAAGCCAGGAATTCTATTCAGTTTCATATTAGTGTAAAAATATTCATTTCTTCGGCTGTGAAAATTTTATCAAAAATTTAACTGAAGAATTAAGAGGAAAAATAATTGTTGATATATATATATATATATATATATATATATATATCCAAATATCTAGATCAATTGGACAAATAGAGTAGTTATTTTATGATTTATTCTGAATTCCTTAAAATTTTTTTGAGGCAGTGAGTTGATTACTGACATTTTAAATAATTGTATAACTTATATTTTATATATTTTTCGATTTATATAAATTTAAGTAAGTTTTTTTTATACCATATGAAAAGATCAATGTTTAAGATTGAACTGGATAGCCGAGATTTCTTGAGTTGAGTTCTAATTGCTATTTTTTATTTATTACAATCAAACGAATACTACGTTCGATATTGTCTCCAAGAGATTTTTGAATGAACTTTTAAATTTAAATTATTGATAACTATATTATAAATCAATCACTTTAGAATAGAAAATAGGTGTTATTTTTTGAGAGAAGTTCTTAAATGACTTTAATTCCGTAGAAAATATATTCTGAATTTTCTTCAAAACTTTATATTTTCTCAGAGTTATTTTCTTTTTGTGAATATCTGGAGAAGAAGGATTTGTGTCTGAAGAATAGTTCAGATTGATGTGAATAAGGAAGTGGCTGGAACAGAATCCAGAGTCTATAGTCAGAGATGCAGCAGTCAAGCAATCCCGAAGAAGAGCAAAAAAATTAGGACAGATTTAGTGATATTCAAAAGAAAGTGAATGCTACTGGATAGTAGCTAATAAGTAAGCATACAGGCGTTTAAATAGAAATAATGAATTATCAATGAATAATTGAATAAATTTTCACCCTTTCGGTTTTTCATTAAATTTTTATTTATATTATTATTGACTATATTTTTATTTCTTTAGAAGTAGTATAAATCCTTATTGTTAGCAATTCTAGCATTTATATATATCCCATAATTGAGATCTATGATACTTAAGCAGATCATTTTTTAAGATTGCTGCTAAGGGATGTGATTTGATTATCGAGAATTCCATGCAGTGAAATATAGATGAATACGATAATAATGGAAACAGGTTGTAAGAGTATCTGATATCGGAAGAACAACTAATGAATACTCAGAAGAGTATATAGATTTTTAGATTTATCAAGTTTTAAATCAATAAAAAGCAATAATCCTGCAGATATTCTTCAAAGACTTTTTAATTTTAAGAATGCGATTTAATAAATATATAAAATAAAAATTAATTTTAATATAAAATTTTATAGATAGCTGAAATAGCCCGTTTCCTATCAGATCTATGATATTGGTATATTGTAAATATTTTTTTTGAATTGATATCAGATTTTAAACCTCTTCCATATTCTAGGTAGTGATTTTAAAGCTTTTTAGTTATATTATCTTTCTGACACTTAATCTAAATATTACTATTTACAATCTTTTTTTTTAGATTTAGTAAAAATAAAAAGAAATGAGGTTTTCATTATAGCCAATTTGATTATTCATTTATTTATTTTGTGTCAATAACGCACCAAAGTTATAAGAAATATAAAAAATACAGAAATAAATATACAAATGTAACGATATAAAAATATGAAATAGTAAGCATAGAGTATAAACATAAAAATACAAAAATAAATGTTCAAACTATGTTCGAAACCATAAAGAAAACAAACAGTTCCAGAAAGAATTAAAATTGCCTATTTTCCAAGGTGTCGTTTATTTTTTATTTATTTAGCATTTGGAATTCCTTGGTTTTATGTTTCTAATTTTACGAACATAGATGCCATATCACTGAGATTATGATGTCATCATTGTCACGTCATGTTTGCGTCATATCGGGACTATGATATCATTGTGATCGATATTGAGATAGAGACCTTTGTTAAGATATCAGGTAAGCCATGTGTTAGCGCTCACTGCTAATACTTAGCGCCATCTATTGACACTAATATAGATTAAAATTGTAATAAAAATGAAATTCTATCGTGCAGCATTAAAAAACGCGGCATCAAGGTGTCCTTTAACGGCAGAACATTACTACCAAATTTCATAAAAATCTCCTAAGTAGTTCAAAAGTTATTAGTTCGAGACACACAGACAGACATTGGCCCGATTTATAAACCTCCATTTCCTTCTTAAAGTAAGCTAATAACATTACATGTTATATAAACAATAGAAATTTTATTTTGTTTACAAATTGCATGCTGTGTTCGAAAAATACGAAATTTTCTTTGTATAGTATTATGATTTTTTTAAAACAGCAATAAAATCGTTTTTTATAAAATATTAATCTTGATTTAAAATTGCATTTTATAATACAGTATATAAAAAACTGAAATGGTTCAGCAGAAAATAAAATTTAAATCTAGACAACAATTAGCTGTGTTAGAAGGTAAACAATATTTTTTCTTATATTCATTTGTTAATAATGCATTTTTATAAATAAATTAATAAAAATTGGCATAATTCTTCAAGTAAAGAAATTTTTTATTTGCATATTTTTTCTAGATCGAAATCATTAATTGCAATTTTATAAAGCCAATCCATTAAATAATTAACAATTTAAAATTTTTTTATTAATTATTTTAAAATTGTTACATTAAATAAAGTAAACAATATATTAAATTTTCTAAAATTTAATTTAAGTAAAACTAAAACCACGTTTACGAATAAAACTAAAAAATATTATTAATTATTGGCTTAGAAATGATAAAATTTTTAAATTTGGGAAATAATTAATCGATAAAAATGGGATTCGATAAAAAAATGTTTTATCGTATCTTATTTTCGAGAGAGAGAGAAATTTCTATAATTTTTCCCATAAAAAAAATTTGTTTCATATAAAATTAAAAATACTGATTAATAAATTATAAAATAATTAAGGAATCTTCATTAAAAGTTAGAATATTTAAATTTATTAAAATATCTTTAGATTTAGTTTCAAAATTGGTCGGAAGTGTGCAGAAAAACACGTGCTGGACCATGGGAAGCAAAAAAATCTTAAAAATGTGCTGGACCATGGGAGTACCGGATCACAAAATGCTGGATTGAAAGATTCAACTTGTATTAATATAGAACATGCTAGTTTTAATCACTGATTTAAAGCAGTGATTAAAACTAGCATGAAAGCTCCTCCTTCAAGAATGGCAAATGAAAATGATTGAATGAAAATGATTTCTTGAAGAAGGAGCTTTCTTCATTTTCTAACATTTAAATTTAGATCGTCGTAAAATTGCACTGTGCTGAATATTCAAAACTGTTTGAAAAGAAACATCTAAGAAAGAAAAATTTCAAATTTTAAATTCCATATTGCAAAATATAAAACTAAAATAAAAATATCGTCAATGCTTCGATTGGTACGAAAAAACTAGTATGTTTGAATGATATGAGAAGTCATATTATTTGTGTTAAAAATATTCATTTACAGTTATTTGATCCTAAAACTAACTCCATTGGTTTAAGTTTGGTCTGTTCAGACGAATTCTAGTACATCACGCCAAGTTGTTTTTGTACAATATGCTTCCACTGTAAGTGCAATCTAATAATTTGATTCCTTTGAAACATTTAAGTCGCTATAATCATCGGTATATTTGATAGTTTCTAATGCTGATTTGATTTTGCTGATAATTGTGTTTTCCATCCGTTATCTGTGAGCTAGAATTTAATTACCATTTCACATATCGCAAGAGTCGACAGAGTTCTTTCTCTCTTTGCTCATGCTTTACTATACACTTTCTACATTGTCTTTCATTCTTCAAATTAAACCATCGAATATGTCCTCTAGCTCTTTTATTAAATAAAAAGTTGTATTTGCAATAGACTTATGGCGCCCTTGAGATTTATGGAATTTAGAGATCTAATATATAGTAAAGTTGTCAAAAGACGTTCCATAATCGATAATTTAGACGAATTCTTTCTCTTTATATTGAAATAAATTTATTTAACTCATTTCTAAAAATAATTTTCCGTCTTTGCGGATTAAATATTGATAAAAAATGTCAAATACAGTAGATTTCCAATTATCCGGCTGAGGATTAACCAGGTTGATCAGTAACTCGGATGTTTAATATTAAATGTTTATCTGAAAGATTTGTAAATGTCCCAGTAGTTCCTTTATTATATCTTACATAATTGGTAATCAAAATTAGATTCAAATTAAAAGTACAATTATCACGATAATTTGCTTTCCATTATAATAAATTATTCTTATGGTAAATCAGTGACGAACTATAATGCGCCGTACCCTACAATACGAGGGCCCAAATCATCTTTGTTTGTACTTTCTTTATCCTTTTTTTAAAATTAATAATATAATACAATAAAAATTAAATGCATCATGGAAAGAATGAAATATTCATTGAATCAGAGCAGTGTGGCGGTAGAAGCAGTAGCCAAAAATGTGGAAATAAAAAATGTGATTAGAGATTTTGTAAATTTAAAATCCAAGAGAAAGAATTTTAAATATATTTTCTTTTGATAATTTTCAATTGTTTTAAATCATGTTATCTAACTATAAAAATAGTTAGATAAATTTTTTTTTGTGTGTGTGTGGTAGGGGCCCGAATAATATTTTGCGAAAGCCAAACATTTTAAGTTCCGCCTTTGTGCCGAATTTAAAATATTTTTATCGTAGCATTATACACAGAAATAATCGCGTATTTGAACATAAATTATGTTGTGAAACCTCTACCATATTCCTGTAGAAATTTTGCAAATTAGCTACGAATTACCATATTTATTTTCCCTTTATTTAATTTTCATCTCAAGATTTAGAAAGGAAATTATAAGAGGAAAAAATTCGCGTAATTTTCCTATCTCGAGTTTTATTAGTATATAGCTGCTATTAAGTAACGAGAAATTTTAGAAGAAAATTTCCCATTATTTTGAATCCCTACAGAAGCATTTTTCAAATAGTGAATTAAAAAACAGAAAAACAAAACCAATTCGCACTAAGGAAGTTACGCTTCAACCGACGGAACGGATATGCAGCTAGTCAACGCATTGCCTCCAAATATAGATCAGTGTCCCGATTCGGCGATTTGTCACTGTGTTGTGTTGTATTTTTTTGTAAGTAGTGATAAAGTATTATTTGTTTATCATTAAAAATAATCGATCAAAAATAACATTACGCATTATATCATCAATAGAAATGTTATGCTGTATATAAACTGCTTTTTATGAATATATCTAGGAAAATACGATACGAATTTTCTTCGTACAATATATTTTTTTAAATAGAAACTAAATGAATTTTATAAATATTAATTGAAATTTAAAATTGTTTTTTTTTAATAATATACCGTGTGTAGAAAACCGAAATGATTCGCAAAAAAATGCATTATAAATATAAGCATTGTTTAATCACGTTAAAAGCAAGCAAGATGATGGATTCTGATAAAGAATGTCGTCAAATAAATGAAAATTTTTAATTTAAACATCTATTTTCAGTATTTTTTTTCATATAGTGGAGTAAATAAGATATTATTTAAAGACACAAGATGAAGTTGTATAATTTACATTCAGTAATTCATAAATAAGATCAACTCTACACATAAATAGATTTCTTGTTTCCTTTTTCAATAAATAATAAAAGATATAATATAATACGTATGTAATTTATTTTATAATATTAAATGCAAATTGTCTATGTTCCGATTTTTTGTGTATTTTTGCCGATTGCGATATTCTTTTGCACGATTTTTTGCAGATTATCTGGGAAATTAATTTCCTGATTGTTTGACTATTCTTCGGTTAATTGGAAGATTACTGTAATTTATAATTAATTAATGTAATTAGACTAGAAATTCTACTAAAAATTAATATTATTTGACTAGAAATTTATAGGTGGAATGAAAAAATTCAAAATTTCACTGATTGAATTAAAGAAAAACATTATTATTCTCTTCAACAATAGATTTTAAAATTTAAACATCTCAAAGAAACTAAAAAATAAAAGTAAAATAATTTAGATTAATACGTAAAAAACTTATGAACATTTTATACCATACGTTTTTTCATATATTAATCTAAATCACGGATCTGGCTCGCAAGAAGATTTATTCAGCCTGCTGACATTTGTTCCTTATAAAACACATTTTACGTATATAAACACAGGAAGAAATTATTGGTAAAACCAATAAAATTATTATAAATGTTCTCAATATTTATTTCCTAAATTTAATAAGTAATTCTATTCAAACATCATAATTCTTTGAAAAAATACTTCATTGTTTAATTAGGGATTGCAGAATGTCATCATGTTATATGTTACAGTGCAGCAAATTGCTACGCTGGTGAATCGGTAAGTAAAGATATTTTTTATATTTCATGGACGTATCCAACATGGTGGCAACCAGAACGCTAAAATTATTCAAAATTGCAATATAATGAATGATATTTGTATAATTTTTTTAATGTATCCATTAAAGTAAAATATAAAATAAGTATTATTTTGCCATTAATTATAGAGAGTTTTCTTTGAAGAGTAAAATAAAATAGTTAGAGCGATGCAATTAAGCAAGTGACTTATCCGTTTTAAAACCTACGGAGCATCAAAATCTGGCAAAAAAAATTACCATTGTGATTATAAAACAAGGATGGACTGTTTATAACTATTCCAGTCATCAGAGTCATTTTTAAAAAACCATTTTTCGTCTAATTAATCATAAGTCTATTCTATCGATCCACCATTCATTAGAAAATTGTCTATGCCGTCTTCTTCCAAAAAAAGTTGGGGATTCTTGATATAAATTAATATATTTATTTTTCAATGATAAAATTTAATAAATAATTACTCAATATTGGTTTTTTATATTTGTTAACACAATATTATTTTTCTATCAAATTAATACAACTTTTATATTTATTTTATGAGAGCAGATTGATCTAATATCAAGTAAATTTTCCTTCTAATGCCAATAGTTACAATCGTCTCTAAGGATATAAGAACGGTAGATGTACTATATTTTATTCTGATTAATTTATTTAAAATTACATATATTTTTTTATCATTATTAAAAAAGCAAATTTACAAACTTTCACAATTTTTAATTACAAAAATATTTTATACTTAACTAATCCTGACAGATTTTATTTTATTTTATTAAACTGAATTTATTCTTTTTAATAAATTCGATATATACATTTTTTACTAACTTACTTTAAAATTCATTAAATTAAAATTTCTTTTCTTGTAATTTTGTTCAGACTAAATAGGAATTTTAATGTTTACTTCGGCAAATTCTTCAGAAAGCTTTGATAATGATGTTTATTAGCTTTCTTTCTTTTTTTTTTTTTTTACTTAGAACTAACTAGAAACTTAATAACAAACGGGTTAGGTAAGATAGATTAGATTACTTTAAATATAAGAAAAAATATTTTGCAGAAGGTGAGTTACACGACGACCCAAACGAAATTAGCGTAGAGAATATTAATTACATTAAATTACTTTTATTGATTTATCAAATGCATTTTTTTTAACGCGGTGGATTGATTAAAAATTATAAAATTATTTGAAAGACTCTAGAATGTAAAATTAATAAACGCAAATACAATTGAAAATATCAAGTAATGATATGAATAAAAATATAAGGCTACATATACTTAACCTATACCATTTTAAGGTGAGAATTTTTATGTGGTAGAGGATCCCGAAGAGGAAAGCATTTCTTGGTAAATGTGCGGATTGGGATTCAAATCGCGAACATGAGAGGTTTTCTAAGATCTACAGAAATCCGTGTTTCCTGTCAATATTCCCGGCTTCTTATTTTTAAATCCAAGATTTCTCTAGGACTTTGCATGCTATGATGAATGACTTCATATGCTGTCATCTCTACTTATTTTTTTTTTAAATTAGAGAACTATATATCTTATGGGATATATCATGGATTTTATTTGTCATTAATTAAAACAACGTACATACATTATCAATTTAAATACATTTTGTTACGACATTGTTTATCCTAGCCATAATTCTTTTTCCCCAAGGAGAAGTGATTTTTTTTTCTCTTGTTTTACAATTTACTAATCTCCAAAACATAGTAAATATTTATATTTAGTATCTTTACATATTTTATTAAAATTCAAAGCAACAAATTTTATATTTCCGTATTTTCGTCACATCTTTCTTTACATATCAATAATAAAAATATTGTATTTATAATTTTCTGATTATCGATTAAATAATTTTCTAAAATTATTAAATCGATAATCAATTCGATTAATAATTTCAATTAGTATCGATTCAATTAGTATATAATCAACTTTTGAGAAATTTCTCAAAAAATTTTTGTTTATATACTAAAATTACGTATAACATCATTCTATGTAGAAAGTGCACATATATAGCCACATAAATAACTTTAATCGTCAAATAATTAATAATTATAATAAATTTTTTAAAAAATGTTTAAAATATGGTTGTTTATTACGTGAAATTTTCAGAAGTGTGGGTGTAAATGAATTTAATTTAAAATCTAATTAATCAAAATATCCTACTCTGTTTTGAATAATTATTCCCACTTATCTAAAATTAAACTAAATCAATCAATTCGATTCATTTAAAATTAGTACCGTTTGGCTGTCAGTCAGTAGTAACGTTCTCTCTCTCTCTCTCTCTCTCTTGAATGCTTGATTTCGATTAATTTAAAACTTAATTTATTACTTTTTCTAAAATTTACTTTACTGAAACTTCTTGAAGGAATTTTCGAACTAAACTGTAAGACTGCTTGTAAAGAACAACTTACTTACAAGTTATATTAATAAAATAATGATAATGATCTAGATTATTCAATATTTAAATCCTTAATGTGATAAATATAGATATGATAATACATTAAAAAACAATAAAATAATTTTAATTTGTTGTGGAATTCGATAATAATGTATTGAATGTTGTTATACTGTCATAGTTAGAATATTTTATATTCTGTATAGAAAAATCTATTCATAATTGTTTTATTAATTCTTATTCATTGAATTTACTGTATTTTATTATTAAAAAATGTTAATATAATTAAATATTTAATGAATTTATTGTTGAATGTTTAATTATATTAATTTTCGTGTAAGCTTTTTATAATACTGTATAACTTGTATACGCTTAAGATAAACGAAAATTAATATTTATATAATAAGTAATGTTATTTATCTGCCCTCTAGAAAATTTTATTAATATTTTATATAACATTATTATTTTTTAATTAATTTTTAATAGCTTAAACTCTATAAAAATATTAAAAATTTAAATTTGATTTCCAATATTTCGTCTATTGAGTAACGAATAATTAATTTATAATATAAGAATTTTTGTTATTAGTCGTACCTCAGGAACTTATAAATATTGAATTTTAGTAAATAATCCATAAATTATAAATTTTATATAAGAATATAGAAACGTACAGTAGTACATATATAAAATAAAAATTATAATAGTTTCTATTATTCAACAATAGAGGGCACGACTGTCGAGAATCCGCTGCCATTTTGAAAAATTTGTTTTTGGTTTAAGTTATTCAAAATTATTTAAATTAAATTTTAATTTATTTTTAGGCAGAAAAAAATATTTAATTGATGATTATTGTCCCGAATGTAATTTTTTTTTTTAAATTTGAAATTAGTTTTTAAATTAAACAATTTTTTAAGTGATATTAAAAAAAACAGTATTTTATATGTATGTATGTATATATAT
>WUQG02033314.1:0-10950 GCA_011317285.2 Androctonus mauritanicus
GCAATTCCAATGATAAATGATTCCTATAGAGTTAAATTCGAATCTAGAGCGGCGTATGAGATGTGTATTATTTATGATTCTGGCGTAGAATAACCGAAAACCGAATCTACATTCGATCAGAAATTATACTGTACGGGTTAGTACAGTTTCCCCCTTTACCTAACTGTGTTGCCTGGGGCATATAACATTGTTCGATATTTAGTAACGCGAGAGGAAGTAGATGCCACCAAATTGTACACCCGAAGGGTCTCTTAAACAGGAAACAATTCTATTCACCGTTGACTGTGCGTGTCCATTGCTTGGAATTATGGGCTATATCCTATAATTCTACTAAACTACAATCCTGCTGGTAAAAGTTTTTGGTCCCGTAAACATTAAATGCTTAAAAGCCAGATCCAAGCCGGATTTCATATCCTGTTTCAAAAATAGTCATGACAAAACTGTTACCGTTTAAGATAGGATACTATTCTCTTTCCATATAGGATGCTGTGTTACGTTGCAGTTTAAACGCAGCAGGACATAACATATTTTATTAATTATGGACTTGTATCGTTTCGGAATCGAACGTTTCGAAAGACAGAATAAGTCGAATTTTACATCGTTACCACCCCCATTAAAGTATTACTTTTTAAAAAAAGCTTCAATATCGAAAGAAAGTTTCGAAATTTAGCATCATTTTCTATTAAAAATATCTTCAAATTTTCCCTAAAAATAGCGAGATTAAAAATACTACACTCGTTTTTCAGGTAAAACAAAAATGAGCGCGTACAATTTCTTTTGGTGTTTTCACCTTTCTTTGTTATTTTAGCCTACTTCTTCAAAAACATGCGAGAGCGTCAAATCTACTAATTGTAAAAAACAAGGTCTGTGTTTAGAATGCCTGGCTAAAAATATAAGTATTAACAAAAATTTTTCCTGAATAAAAATTAACATAACAGACGTTACAACACAGAAATTATTTTTCTATGAATATAGGTTTCGGCAGAATGATAAGTAAGTTTGTCTAGATCACGACTATGGCAGAGCATGTTTCCGGAATTGGCCTCCTAATAACTTTATAGCCAATCCGATCGAACTAAATTTAAATAGCGTAAGGATTACTTTTCTCGAAACAAAGATTGCATCCATTAAAACTACTTTAAAAACTAATGAACAGTATTGTTAAATATTTTTACACTGTAACCCGATATAAATCAAAGATTACAGTACATTGGAGAGCATTCATTCAGAAAGTGTTTTTGTCAAGAAGATTGTATGTTCACTTTAAACTAACATCTGATAACAATAGCCACCCCATTAGTGAGAGAGAGAGAGAAACGTATATGCCCAAAGGGGATTCGAACCAGAACTAAGCAAATAAGAAAAGCCCTCTCACTCTCGTCCACCTGGTCTAAAATTAGCCCACGTTCATTACTTTTACTACTAACTAAAGAACTATTATCTTCCATAAAAACTTATTTTGATCGAACGTTTGTTTCTTTCATCAAAATCATAATCCCGAACGGACGAACAAAATTAATAATATTTTCTAAAATTCAAAAATAAAACTATAATGTACATAAATTTTACCGTCAACGTCACGTATTACGAAACATTATCGATTTATAATCATGGATGAATCACGTTCGTCATTTTTTTAAAACTCGACTAAAATATGAGCTCAATGAGCTCTCGACTTAACGTCGAAGCTACAGGAAACTGTTGCGCAACAATGAGAAAAATTCAATATCGCCACTGAATTAAATAAATAAATAAATAAAATTATTCGAACAAATATTTTTTATGAAGATATACAAAATTGGCAAAGTCGTTTAACAAATTTTTTTTTCCTATATTCGAAATTTCTTGTCGTTTTTCTACGTTTACTACCATCAAAACTAAATTTTCGGTCTTGTTAGTCAAGTTTAAACGTTCCTAATCGTTTGGAAATTCTTTAAAACTTATTTTATTAGACTCGTTTTATTTTGAGAGTTTTGAGACAGTATCGTTTGTTTAGAGTCTATTAATAAAGCTTTCTAAATTATTATTGCTGACGTTTATTGCGTAAACAATCGGTTTACGCGGTTATCTACACCTCTCGCTATCTTTATTGTTATTCGAAAACGCTCTTTAACCTTAAATATATAATTAGAAAAGTTGCCATAGAACCATCGAAGTGTTAAATCTTCATTTTAACATCGAAAAGGAATATTCTGTAATTAAAAAATATTTTTAAAATGTTAACGATTGCGTAGATTGTGTCAAAACAATTCTCCTGTTAGTAGAATGACGTAACGACCGTGCAATAGGTTCGAAATCGAGTTTAATATAAGTTTTTCTTGTCCGGTTTTTAAAAAAAAAGTGAAAGTGAATTGCTTTTTATTAGATTTCAATATAAAGTTTTTGCTAAGCCAAAAAGACTTTAAACGCACCAAAAATTGATATTTCAAAAAGTAATAAAAATAAAGTCGTTCCCCCTTCCCAGAGAGTACTTTTCTCACTTCATTCCGTTATAAATTTTACCAAAATACAAGAGAATTTTCAAGATATTTATTTTCGTTCCAAAGAGAATAGCTGCTAACCAGAACGAATTTCGATGAGGAGGGAAAAAATCACTTTAAAATATCCCTATGTTCACACCGTTTCTTTGATGTAAAGAAGATTTATCGGTCAAGTTTTCGGAGTTTTCAGAAAGAAAGGTTTAACAGAATGATAAATCTTCAAAATGACTTCACGAAGGAAAAAAAAAAATTCGCCTGCATCTAAAAATAGAATCAAAATATTAGAATAGATTCATCCTTCAGCGCAATTCTACCAAAAGTGGAAGAATAGTTTGCTGGTTTTTTTTTGTTTTTTTCTATTTTTATCGTGAAAGGTGGATTATTTTGGAGGGGAAAAAAACCTAAATTTCCCCAAAAATAATCCATCAAGTTCGTGATAACAAAAAGATTAACTGAAATTACAAAAATATAGCGATTTAAATAATTTTTTTATAAGGTAGAAAATTCGCAAATCGAAAAATTACGTTTTGCAAAAATAAATTTTGGAAGAATATTTATAACTGAAAGTTTGGACAAACAACAACAACAACAAAAGGCAGTTCTATATTTATTTAAACAAAAGAGCATTAAGTAATTTTAAATTATTATTTTATGAGAGAAAAGCAATGTGCATGGGATCTGTTGTAACTCCGGATGAGCAAAGTAATTTCAGGAGAATTCGAGTATAGCGAGTTTATAGATCTGTAACTGGCAACGATGCGGCATTTCTGGAAAAAAAATGAAACATGGCTGGAAAGGCAATAGCAGATTTTTAAATAGAATCGATAGGAAAACGACCGATAGACTCCTGGAGCGGCAAATTCGGTTGAGCAAATAAACACTTGAAGTTAATTCCACGTGACCCTAACCGAGACGACAAACATCTGGAACAAATCTGGGACATCCCCAACCTTGCTCCACTTCCGAACATCCTCTCGTCGTCATCCCAGAGTGTTCTTTAATAAGCAACCAAAAACACTACTCGGTTTATTTTCTTGGAGAGAAGAGACGTTGACCTCATCCTAATTTCCCAGAAAGCGACATCGCACGAGTTATCCACGTGACTCCAGAACTGGCAAGTTGCCAGGAAATCCAGCTTCGGTTACCTAGGTGACGTTGGAGCGTGTTTACGATCCCTGACCTTGAAGGTAGGAAGGAGAGGCTCGGAGGGCGTTTCCCCTGCCACAACGCCATCGCGCCAGTTCGTCTGTTATACTTCGCGGGTCGTGAACCGAATGATGAAATCGCTGACGTCACGCATTCTCTGTTTTTCTCAATCTCGCCTGCTAAAACTGTAGCTCCGCAATTAACCGAACCTTTGGGAATGTTGCTAAATAACGTTTATATCGGTCGAAGCGAACGGTCAACGACAGCTACTACTTATATATCTGCTGCTAAAAATAAATTTTTTTTACCTTCCACATCTGCCTTTACCATCACGCCACCTTTTTAACTCGTGAATACCGTATCTGGCTGACGTCACCGATTTCTGATTCGCATTTTATTTTGCCGGTCGCTAACCGGAATTAGGAGATTAAAAAACTTTCAGAGAACGAGAGAAAAGACAATGGATGGGTTAAAGGACGTCGTGGGTCAGATCACCGTACGCGTGTTATTAACCACCAACGCGCTGTGTTGCTGACCTCCAAGAATTTAGCGGTTAATTTCGTGATAGTTCAAAGGTGTGATTCACGCTTTCGACACCGTCGTCCTTCTTCGCATAAAAAAGGTGGGAATTCTCCAAAAAATAAATAAATAAAAATACGATCGGTATCGATTACTCGGCAATAAAAACGTGCAAAAAAAAATCTATTCTGTGACCATTCTATACAGATTTATAGAAGAGCTCGTTATGCAGAAAGAGCGCGAAACATTGTTTTGATTCAACCATGCGTTATTGCGCTTTAAAAATAAACACGAGGTATCGATCGGGGCCCGGAGGGATATACATACACAAGCCTCGGGGCATATTGAACAAGATGACCAAATAGGTACCGAAACGTGCCAATCAGATCGACGTCTGGTGGCCAGAGATTAACAACGACACGTGTTTCGAGAGTAGCAAAAAATTGTACTCCCTTGTTTGTACTGTCTGAGTCACGTTACCCTCCGGGAGGCCACGTGACTCAGTTCCGTGCCGTCACCATGGTGACCATTTACAGTACTTACTGTAAAGCGGGGCAGTAGCCCGTCAATCTGTACGAGTGAAGTGAGTCGAAACTTTTGCCAGTATGATTAACTTTGCGTCCAGGCGTACTTTCCCCCTTCTGTCAGTAGTAGTGGTGGCTTTGGCTTTCTCGAATTTAAATTTCCCTTTAACGCCACTATTCGAGTATCTCGAAAATTAATTAAAATACGCAAGCGAAAATTAATGGGAATTTCAAACGGAATTTGATATGTTGTCTACCAAACAGTGAATGGTTGTTGGGTAAT
Organism: Androctonus mauritanicus; assembly: GCA_011317285.2. Classification (NCBI taxonomy): domain Eukaryota; kingdom Metazoa; phylum Arthropoda; class Arachnida; order Scorpiones; family Buthidae; genus Androctonus; species Androctonus mauritanicus. The sequence continues at coordinate 4,953 of WUQG02033314.1, forward strand.
AACACAGTCCCATTATGTTACTGTAGTAACGAGATATCCGGTATGAATCTAATCAATTTATAGCATAAAAAAACTATATCGGATGGATGTAATTAATACCAAAAAAAGCGAACAAAACCCTATAACTTTCCTATATTTCGCATCTAAAATCTCATTTTTGCACTTTACAATGCAAGAATCGCAATCTAAAATGCAAGATATAAAACAAAAATGTCTGCATTTTGACTCGAGTTCACGTTCAGTTTTATAAACAAGCTCATTCTATAGTTTGGAAAGCATCGAATATTTTTTTTTAAGAATAATAAAACATACTCGAAAAATAAGAATTGCGTAGTAAAGCATCTATTTATATACCCTACATGTAGATTAGTATATATATTTTCTCACTAAAATTAGTTTAACTTCCTGTAAATAGAGAAAAATATTAATATATCTTTAAAGATAATAAATCACTAAATACCGAATCATATTTGTTTTGTTAACGTAAATATTTTGAATACACAAAAACCAAACATTTTTATTTATAGCGTTAACTCGATAGCGAAATTCGTTCATCCAAAACGTCACCAAAAAAAAAAAAAAATTTATTTTTTAAATTTTAAATATGCACAAAATGTATACAAAAAAAAGTTGCCGATGTATAATTATTAATCTTCACTGTCTAACAATATTGCCTTGAGGTAAGGCGCCCCTTTGAGGGGCCAATTACTCTAGAAAGAGTATTGTTTTAAAAATAGGTCAGACATGTTTTCGGCCGCCTCTAGTGCGAACGGATGTGAAACATCTCAAGCGTGGCATTTACTTGTAGTTATATTCTTCAATTTTTATCTCGATTTTAAGTTCGGAATTAACCATTTCCCCTTAGGTTAGCCATTCGACTCTCACCTGCTCTCGTATGACCTAGAAATTTACCTGGATAAAAGCTGCCTTTACAAGCAAATTCTTTCATTAATAAATGCTGCCAGAAAGGCAGGTGACCAATTTAATCAACAATTTTAACAATCGAATGGCAGGAAAATAATACATTAGCAATATTTTTATGTATTATAAATGGAACAGATTAGCAGCCACTGGTTTTTTAACGACTAAAAATCCATTAGAGTTTAAAAAATAAGATCTGAATCGATATTTGAAAACTACCAAATTAGTTAGAAAATAAGAATTTAATTAGTTTAATGTAGAAAAGCGAAGAAAAACAACCCCCCACTCGGAACTGCACCAGAGTGAAATAGTGAACTTGTCCAGTCTTTAATCAGTGTACCCCGAGGATTACGTTCCTCCTTTCATTTTAAATCAGATAAGTTGTACCCTCCGTACTGTGATCCTCACCTAATCCATTTGTCCAGGACGTTCTGACGTCACATCAGCCGGTAGATTTACGATTTTTCCACTACCCGTAGGAGTAACCGGACCCACAGAGAAAAACGCCGACTTTACATTCTGGATTGAAGTAACCGGACCTCCCTTCAATCCTGCCACTCTACTATTTTCATCAATCGTCCCAGAGCAGGACGGGCCATCTGTTGCCGAGAGTGGGGTAGATTTACAACTCCCCTTTCCATATCACCACCGAGTTAATTTAGTATTACTCAGAACGTATCGAGTCGCCAACCTAGAGAGCTCCAGGCTGTAAAGGTAAAAACACAGATACACACGCACGTACCAGTTAAATTATGAAAATATAATCTTTAGAAAACATCACTTTTCTTCTAATTTCGGTTTTTTTTCCCCTTCTTCCTCCTCTCTGTCTCTCTCTCTTTCTCAGGTAGCGTTGAAGAATCTGCAATGCTAACGTTTGCGAAATGCAATTTTGTAAACTGGAGAGAGTAACGCGATGCTTATTTATTTGTTGTTACAATCAAAAATTTCGAAATTTTGCCATGCATTATTTAATACTCTAAAAATACTACTCTAGAAATCGTGTGTCGTCGGAAAATAATGCGAGGTGGGAAATGACTGTTTATCCTGGTGTGGATCCGCCAGGAATTGAAAAGAATGTGTACAAATTTTCTGTAAACAGGTTTTTGGTGCCACTAGCAGTGGGCGTTGCCTCGACCTTCATGGTCCGTTTGACCTCCGACCCCACGGGGCTGCGAATTCCCTCCGAAAATAGCATACCCGCCCCTTTTCTTTGGACTTCCCTACCGACGCCTTTCAAGATTTTGATCTGGAAAATGGTTACCGCGACCGAAAAAATTTTAAGTTTTATTTTTACTTAAAAAATTATATTAAAGGAGAAGCGGAACTACAGCCTGGTGTATCCACTCAAAGTTATGAAAAAAATGATAAAGGAGGTCTTTTCATTCCGGACATATTTAACGCGTAATCGACGAGAAAGCGTAACTTATTCTGTGCAAGAAACAGAAGATAGAGCGGCATAGAAACAGGTTTAAAGGAAAAGAAAATTTGTCGAGCGTATTTATCTGTTCCAATTAGGCCAAGGCTCATGTAGATACGATGTCTATCAATTATTAGACATCATCTTCGTTTTAAATGACATCAGGGTCATACCGATCGATTTATAGAAGTCATTCAATTCCGTCTGCTGTTTTTGTTGGCAAACTTCAATCTAGGCCTTTCTGTAAACATAAACCGCTTTAAAAAGCTGTACTACATACACAATGACGGACGGTTTTAATTAATCTCGGATAATTAAGGAGCAACAATAAAAGTTGTTCAATCTTACTTCGATAGAAGAGCGGGATAAACTCATCTTTCAATCTACTAGTGCCCTCTAGTGCAAAATTTTTTTTTACCGCATAATATTTATTTTTATTTTTTTTCGTATTTTCTCATTATCATAACTTATTCGAAGTAAATTAAAAACATTTTAAATTTGAATAAATTAATTAAATTATTTCTTTTAATCTTCCAAAGGAATTTTAACCACTCCCATCCGGTCAAAGAATATTAAACGAAGGAAAAGAATATAAAAGAGTTAATTAAATTCGGTAGCGGCTCGATAAAATTTTTATTAAAAATATTTAATACGAAAATATTATTAAATTAGTCGAGCGTTAAAACTTTTGAGAGTTTATCGATGTCGGTTTTTAGAGAAAAATAAAATCGATGGATAAGAGTTAATTAATTAATTAATTAATTAACGTATACTAGAAGAAAAATGCGAAAGGTAAGAATCTGATCTTCGGATATTTAGGTAGTTGGGAGTAAACGAAACCGGGCTAGGTTGGGTTTTCGAACGCCGATTTGCAGATGCTACCGATACTGTGCGTCAGAACAGCGCAGCGGTAGAATTTATGTACGTCCTTGGTGGGTTAGTGCCATCTGGACTGTTCACGTGACCCAATCCGCATCCGCCGTTGGAGGTGCCACCAAGAGGGGACCGGTCTCTCCAAGGTCGATACGGGCCAAACTACAACCTCATTGGCACCGGATAGTCACGTGGGATCCGTATACCAACACATTTCTTCTCACTAATACGTGTGGATTTGCTTTCAGTATTTCGCTAATTACTCCGCATTTTGTTAATGAAAGTCAATAATAATAATTTGGTAAAGAGACCGCTACCGAAACGCGCTGACGTAATCAGAGCCAACGTGTCTCGCATCAATTTTTTTTTTTTTTTGGCCACAAGTGAATCTAATTACCAAATAAATTACATAAGTAATTATAATTACTTTTTTTTCCTTTTTAAAATAAGATCTACTTATGTTAATTTAATGATACGTAACAGATTATACTTTAAAATTTAATAAGAATCTATCGGTTATCACCTGACTCGAGTCAAGGTCGAAAGCTATATACGCAATCTGCGCTATTTTCCTTTCGTCTACTACTATTATTATGAAAAATTTTTCAGATTATATAATTTCGAAGTAATATTAATCAAACAACCGAATCAATCAATCATTATTAAGAAAAATGCTTTATAAATCTTTACGTATTGGTAAATCCACTTTCGACACGTCCAGTGACAGATGTGATGTTTTCTTCTCCTTCATACACCACCAAGAGTTTCGACTACTTTTCTACGCGCTCTAACATCGACACGTTTCCTTTCTTATTTTATTTTTCTTCCCACCGTGTTGTTGTTAATATTATTATTATTATTATTTATCAACAAAGCGACGCTACCAGAATTAAGAATTATTTTTTTTTTGCTTTTCTAACTGCGTAACAGGACGACTTGCGTAACAGAAACGAACTCACTCACACACGCATATTCACACACACTGTACGCGTTTCAAGGTTATATTGGGAGAATATTTCTAAGTATATTTACAGTAAACTAGTCAGTCAGTTATTAAGATGAAACACGTAGGCCTATAACCTATCGTTCAAGGAGGATAAGTGATGCGGAACGTAGTCGCAACTTGTCAAACGAGTCCGTAAATGATACGTTACGAGTGACAAGGAAAGAGTAAGGTAACCGACTCGCTGTGTTACACATACGTCTGAATAAAAATGGAAAAAAAACAAAAAAAAACTACGACTACATGGCGAATCATAATTTATTAAAAGACAGAAACTCTCACTTTTACGATAACACTGTTTAATTTCGGTCATTGGCTAAGTCGAGAATATGGACTTGTATATTTTTTTAGTAATACTAAAAACGTGAGGAATACATTCGATTCGATTCTGGGAACAGTTGTAAAAATGAAAATTATTCTTTCCCGTGCCGAGATATATAATCATCACCAGTCGGAGTATGTTGTTTCTAAGCTTTTGTTGTCATAAAATACCATAGTCTGCTATACATACGAAAATATCGCAGAAACTTTTTGTTCATTGAATAGACTGACGTCTATATGAAAATATGGGAGAGGAATGAAGAGAGTTATGAGTAAACAATAATTAATGGCAGATTTCTACAAAAGAAATAGCATAACCGGTCATCACGTTTATTGATTTTGATCTTATCTTCCGAAGAAATCAAAAAAAGACTTTCTTTTTTTTTAATCTAAACAGAGAAGAAAATTATAAAGGGAACGTAATTTGTCAGTCGGACGGGAGAAGGAACATTCCAGTTAGATCGATACTATTCCACTTGAATAATGTGGAGATAAAACCGGTCGGATGATGAAATTATCATCGAGATGCCAATCAAAACTAATTGAAACTTGAAATTTCACAGCCAGAAAGCATTATGTCACAAGATATAAACGAATATAATAACACGTGTGAAACGAAATCTAAATAACTATCGTTTCTTCGACTTATAATCGAGTAAAATGTCGATTTTTAGTGGCATTGCAACGAGAAATGCCGATTGTTTGGTAATTTTTGTTCTCTACCACACGTCCACGTACACAATATACATATTTCATTCGATGTCAATTAATATCGTTTCACCTGTATGACCTTCACTATGACAAGTTCATAAATGGTACATGTCATATGTGGACAACATCCCGTGAAACGCCAATGGGAGAGCGTCCGGTTTTCATGGCCCCATGGGAACAGAATAGCAATAACGTGACCAAAGGGTGTTGCACCCCTTAACGATCACTGGATAGCGATCGATCTAAAGGATCGTAAAATAAATTCGAAGAATCCGGCGATAAACATCATTTAAGCTTATAATATTTAAAAATTTGGCAAGGAGATCAGAGACGGGGATGTAAAAAAAAGAAAAAAGAAACATTGGTCCTGGTTCCTAACGATAATAGTGGAGAGGAGGCTCACATACTTATACAATGGTGGCAAAAAAGTGGTCTGGTTCCTTAAGAAAAGAGAACACTGAGTGACCTTGTAAGAAAGACGAAGACGGAAAAAAATTCACTTCCGGTGAGACGGTGTTTCTCAAACAACTCCTAGACAAGGGGGACAGGTGTGGGAAAATGTGAAGAGGGACTTCCTGCCATGGTGGTGGTTCGTCCCTCCATCGACAGGTAAGGGGAAAAAAACCGCTTTCCCATTTTTGTAAATCTTTGCTTAAAAAAAAAAATATAAAAAACATGTTAGGGATCTCTGCCAATTATTCAATACGAGGAATTTAAACACACCAAATCCACAGCGGCATTTGTTTTTTTAA
>WUQG02033325.1:0-10950 GCA_011317285.2 Androctonus mauritanicus
ATAGCGCGGATGAGTTGATGTTTAACTGTCCTTTTAATTTTAAAATTCTTTATTCTCTTTTTCTCAGCTGCAGAGGATCGAGCACCTCGGCCAACCGCGGGATAAACACAACCCACGACGGTCTATTCTTTAAAGTGCACTCCCGTTGAATTAGGGGGTGGCATTCTATAGGAGGCCGGATTTCCGCGTCTCCATAATAATAATAATAATAAGCGATTCCGGAAAGAGTCTACTTTTGGTCGTCCGGTTCGGCATTCCAGCTGAAGGAAAGCCAAAGCGGTCCTACCCCGTAGAAATATTTACGGTCCAGTCATCCCGCACGTCCACCGTCCGACCGAGCCTTCGGCGGGAGTGGGCAGCCGGTTTTCTAGCCGGCTGCTTAGCGCAGTATCCAACCCTGGAAAGTGGCCCGAGCGAAAAATGAGGCGGCCAAATAAACTCAAAGATTGGTCTCTTTGGGAGTTTCAGCCTTAAACAAACTTTACCGTATTAGTCGGCTTTACAGTAATTAGATTGAACTTAGGGAATTAAATTTATCCATCCGTTGACGCTATTCTAGGCTACCTGTTATTTCTTAAAGGTTAAGAAAGGATGGAGGAAACACTTACCGGAAGAGTCCAGGCGACGGTGGGCTCCGGCACACCGGTAGCTCGGCAACCGATAGTCAAGCTTTGACCTATACCTACATCGACTTTCCCGTCTGGGGGTACGGTAGTCAGAGTGGGAGCCACTAAAAGAAAGAAGCCAACGGTTAGTATTAGAGACAGGTCCCAGACCGGAGGACCTAGACCTACGGTACCTACCCACCACCTTCAGTTCGTGTCGAAGCTCCAGAGGCGGAGAACTGCTAATTTGGCAAACGTAAATTCCAGCATCTTCGACCTTGACTTTCGTAATTTGAAGAGAGTAGCTGTCTCTCAGGGAAATGCGCGAATCGTTGACCAGCCGAATGTTTCTAACGAAGTAGGTATCGTTGTTTTTTCTCCAGATCTGGGCGAAGGCGCCTGCAAACACAACACCATAAGCCGGCTTCTTTTATCCACCGTTTTAGGAACTACTACCGCCAGGCGGCCACACAATTTTTAAATTACCACCAAAATGCTCGGGAAATTTAAATATACCGCATAGATTCCGAATAATGGCCCACGCTTTAACTGTTTTTCTCGGAAACTTTCACAAATCGTCTTCGGAAATCCACAGATTTTGCCCCAGGAAAATGGAAGATATCGGAAAACCAGTTACCATTAAAAGAGGAAATTAAGATCCATCCAGCTAGACCATAAAAAAGTCTTGGCACGCCAGGTAGATTCCACAAACCAGGGACGCAAATAAAACCGCAGATAGTTTTGTTCTCGTCTGTCGACACCGAGTTTAAACGGTAAAAAGCCGAGGAGGCGCACACTACCTAGTGGGCCGTAATATTGACCATTCGGGCTAGATATTTTTGTCAACAGAGACAAACCAGCCCTTCCATCGGCTGTCCACCCCTGCGCACAGTTAGCCGGATGGTGGAGGATGGGGATAGACCGGCCGGACCCGGACTCGGCCATAAACGTTTTCCAAGGCTGGGACCGGAGACTCCAGACTGGAAAGCCGAAGCGTTGACAGGCGGCCGTCCGGGTTATGTTAGATAAGCCGCCACATAGCCTATAGAAGGATATTTCGTACCCGGCGGCGACCGCCATCCGTGGCCGGATGGACCGGAAGTGGGTCCGGAGGAACGGAGAGGCGCGACTCGGCCGGCCCAATGACGCCTCGGTAGATATTTCGGATGGTATAGCCCGGTTTGGTACACCGGCGGAAGTAGACCGGTGTGCGAAACCCTTTTCCTCCGGCCATGTTTACCAATATTAAGGAGAAAGTAAAACCAAATTCTACTTACCCAATTCGTCGACTTCGCAATCGAACAGAGCTTCTTCTCCCCGTCTAACCACGGCCGTCTGGTTGGTGGAGACGATATGCGGCACGTGAGTAGAAGGCACTTCTTCCGTAGTCTGAATGGCCGCTATTACTTGCGCTAAAAGAAAAAATATAATTGGGTCTTTCTTTGGCTCCACTTTCTAATGGCTGCCGGTTTCTAAATGGTGGCCGCGGTTCCGTCTCCATGGATCCAATTAACCGTTCCACACCCGGGAACTTCTCCAGAGGGATCCAAGGCTCCAGTCGACCACCCATCCCACCCTGGGATGGCCACTTGGATGGGCGTTTAGTTTTCTTTGGCGGCCGATTTCCACACCGGAAGAATCCTATCCGGAGGAAGAGGCTTTCACTCTCCAGCAGTGGGCCGGATCCCGGCCATAAATATCTGGAGAGGCGCACTCGACCGTCCAACCCCTACCCACTCAGCCGCTTCAAGCCGGGATAGACAGCTTTAGCCTTTCCTGGCAGTCCCATGGCTGGCACCTACGGTAGGATGGAAACCTGCAGTCGATTAGCCTCGACCAGACGGAAACCGGCGTCAGAGCACCGCCCCAATTATTAGCTGGCGGAGTTTCGACTACTCGGTCACCCCCGGCCTAGGGGTGGCCGGACGGTAGCCGACTGGAACGTCTCCTACCTTTGCCGATAATATTTCAGAAGATGGGACTGGAGACAGGACGGGTCGACTGTGGAGGGAAGGGTCGTTTATAAGAAGTATACGCAAAAATAATATTTACTTATTTATTTGTACGAGAAAAACCGATAGAAAAAATACCGGCGGCCATAGCGTCGGAAGCGCTAGGCACTCATCCCCACCAAACATCGAAATAGATCCCCGTCCTCCACCATCCGGCTGACGCCTCCGCAGGGTGGGCAGCCTGTGGAAGGGCTCTTTTCGCCCCGTCATATAGTATTCTTCCAGAATGGAGTGTGGCGTCATCTATTGACAAAAAACATCGAAATAGATTAAAAACGGAATTTAAATATTTTTTGTCAACAGATGACGCTACTTTAGCACACGCTAGAAGAATACTAAGTGGCGGGAAAATCAGCTCTTCCGCTGCTGCCCACCCCGGCGGAGGACGGGAATGGAACGGCCGGGCCCGATCCCACCATAAACATTTTCCAGGACTGGGCCGAGTCTTCCAGAGTGGAAAACCGAACGTTTCCACGCGGCCGACCATTAAAATACTTATGGCTAGTAGCTGTTTACCAAAGCCATCTTTGGTAAACAGCTACTAGCCATAAGACCCTGTGTCAGTTTTCTCTTTACCGAATGATGAAAATGAGAAAACTGACACAGGGTCGAGGAAGAGAAAATGTTGTCCTTATAACGTTCATTTCCTTGGTGGCATAAAAATGGATACGGCCCAATGGCTATCCAAACGTCTGGCCATCTCCACTCGGTACCAATGGCCGACAATTCGACGTCAAAAAATAGGTGGACCTTAGCTAGACTGATCTGACCCCCGTAAGTCGAATCCCTCCAGATTCTGGACGTGGCGGTTTTTACCCGAAGGTAGGTCAAAACCGCGCCGCTTGGGTCAGGCGGGTATTCTCCACCGCGGTTCCGGGCTAGCGGGACTCGACCTCGACCGGAAAAAATTCCATGGGGTGGTGGGAGGCGTTGTGTCGGGCCAGCCCGACCCGTATACGGCCGTGGGAGAAAATTCCGGAAAGGAAGTAGGTGTGGGCCGCGGGTGGGAATGTTGGGACCACACGGTTTTTCTCTTCCGAATCTCTTAAAATCGGGTGGAAACTGTCCGAAAATAATTAAAAACTTACGGTTATGATTTCTACATCGGTGGCCAGTGTGGGAAACGTTCCAAAATCAAATGTTGGATTTACCACGGGCTTATCCCATTTCTACCTCGGCCATAAAAATATAGAAGGGGAAAGGCAGCCACCTCTACCAGACGCTAAAAATATCCGTGGTAAATTTGGAGCCAAACCAACCGTTACCGACGGTGTATGGATATTCCGGTGGAGCGCGGGAAAAAATGGAGTGGCGCCAAACGGGCAGTGCGTTGCCAATAAGTGCCGTTTCGAAAAATTTCCCAGTCAGTGGTGACGGAAACTGGAAATCCGGTGAATAGGCACCGGTTTAATTTTGGAATATTTATAGGGAAAAGCTGGTGGGCCACCAGCTTTCCTTTCTTCACCTATCTACCGGTTGGAATGGCCTATTTTCTTTAGAAGATAGGTTAAGGTAGCCGTCTGCCGGGAAAACTGAAAATTTTGGCCAGGAAAACGTCTCTCCGTGGATCCGGTGGGGCCGGATAGCCTACACCGTATCCGATTAGATCTTCCGTCTATTAACCATAGGTTACTTAAGCGCGGCCGTTATCTCGGGCATCGGGAGCGATATTTACCCCGGGCCATAATTCCGTACGGTACGACGGTCCGATGGGAACTAGGTTCTTTTAATCCCATTTACGGCGGGCTCCCTACCAAAACTTACCCGTTTTAATAGACCGGGCTGATCTTTCCTACTTTTCTACAGCCTAGTTAGATCCTTGGTAATCTCATTGATTGGAAAGTGACGTAAAACAGCAGCCTAGTTAGGAAAAGGAGCCGAGTGGAGGACGGAGAATCCCAGTCCAAAGTGGGTTGAAGGTATTTTGGTCCGGAAAATGGCTTACCCAACCGTGGGCAGGGTTTCCTTTCTTATATACCGCTATTCCGTCGGTAATTTAACTAGGACCTTAAATAAGACGGCTGTAAGTGGAACGGCACCCCATAGAAGAGGCCTAGCGGTCGGGCCCTTAATTAAGTCCGCCTGGGCTACTAGCCGGAACGGAAAGGAAAAATTGTATCGAAGTCCAGGTAAAACAATCGGGGACTCTTATTTCGGAACTTTATAATTGGCCGGCTGAAATATTTACTTCTGGTCCATTGCAGCCACTCTGGATTCCGGAAGATTTCCGCCCGCCCTTAATTTAGTTGGTTGGCCTGGGTCGGCGCCTATTTATTAATAATCGGAAAAATAGAAGATGGGCGCGGCCTTCATTTCTTCCCCCTTTATTCAATATTTTAAGATCATTATATACGCCTTCTTTCCTACGACAACCCGTAAATAGTAGGGTTTTATTTAGGCTAGTTGTTAATGGCCGCGCCTCTCGTTGGTAATTTTTCTACGCCATGAAAATTCCCCCACGGTGGTCTTTATCACCTACATATGGGTAGAGTTTCTTCCGAAAAATTTTTCCCACACCTCGATAATGTTTGGCGCCTTAACCTTTCCCTCTTAGATATTTGGCGGTAGGTATTTTCCCCAGCCGGGAAAGATCGCCTTCCTCTTAGACCAGCGGTTAGAAAGCGGCGCCGGTGCCCGCCTGGGGGCCCTGGAAAGACCCGGATAAAATGGTAAAGGAAACGGTAACCGGTAATATTTTGTCGGCCGGTGATCGAAGGGTTAATCGGGTGGTCTGGCCCATCAAATCGGTGGGCCGCGGTGACGAGTAGTCACCTTGGACGGCTGGCCCCAATCGGCTTTTTCTCGAGTGGCACCGTTAATTTAACTGTAAGATGTAAATTATTCGGTCTAGCCTCTTATGGGTGGAAATCGACCGCTATTCCTTTCCTACTGGTTATCCATAATATTTTATTTTTAAAAAATTTTTGACAACTTTGTAAGAAAAATAGTTATGGCACGCCACCGGACCGTCTTTGGGCCCGCCGAATATGGCCTACCAGCGCCCACTGTATTCTGGGTGGGGAGACGGCGCCGAAAAGTGGGCCCACCATCCGTGTCAGCCTGGAAAAAGATGGGGTGGACCATAGGTTTGGCCATTTTTCCGTAACTGTCTTCGGCCGATTATTACGGTTGGTGTTATCCCCAATCGGGGATAACCACCAACCGTACCGGATATCTTTTTATTCCCGGATGTTTCCCGCTTTCTCTTCCACTCGGATCCGAATCCATGGCGCCCGGCTGGAAAATACTGGTCTCTTCTTTCTATGAAAGACTGGGCCAGAGAGCCTATAGGGCGGTAGGTAGAGCGCCCGTCGGTCCTGGACCGGCGCTCTACTACCGCCACCGTCGGATCGACGAAATATTCTACCGTACTTTTTACGCCCCTTTCCCATGAGGGAGATGGCTGGGCAGCCGGGCCAGTTCCCACCATCGGCTGCACCCACAGCCGTGGAGGGGGACTAGATGCCGGAGGACGGGCCCGGCCCGGAATTCCGAGAAAAACTTTTCGGGAGATGCCGCGCTCTGGGTCCTCCCGCCTGTCCGGCCGAGGCCTTAGCGGGCGGCCATCCGGCCACCCGTGGCCCCAAACATTTAAGCGTTTAAGCTATGGTCCCTGGTCCTCTTCTCCTCCGACTTCAATTGGTAACTGCTTATAATCTAGCAAAAACAATTTAAATGGGAAAACGGACTTCTACCCGTTTCTAGCCAACATTTTTACCATGCCTGTTACGTAGTTATCGTCCATATGGATATTAGGGAGTTTCGACCAGTGATCAGCTATGAAAATTTTAACACGGGGCTGGCACTTTATCGTATAAAATTAGAAAATACAAGTAATTTTGCGTGCCTAAGAAAACATTTTCAAATTTTAAAAAATAAAATCATATAAAATAACCAGTAAATTTAATTATGCCGCACAATTTACGCCAAGAGCTGCTAAGTATTATTTTCTTCTTATTCTTCTTTCATCTCAGTTGGTTTTCTAGCAGGATTTTTCAAAAATGTTTTTACGTAAGGCTTAGAATTAATTTCTCTTAATGGTTTCTTCTCCAAATTTTAGATTATCTACCTCGCCTTTGACCCAACTTCATCCTAGAGTTTTTTGTGCGTTAAGTCCCTATCCGCCTACCATGCTTGGTAGGGCATTATGGCAGATGACCACTATTCCACCTGTACATTCAAATACGCAAATACCGAGAAGTGAAAGACTAGTAAGTAGGATTATCACGGGCGAGACAATATTTTTCTTGGAATCAATAAGCCAGCCAACAGAAAGAATGAGTGGCTGTCGAATTACAAATTTAACAAAGGGCTGGCACCAGCCCTTACGGCTCACCAGTGGTTTCGACCCACTTAGCACTCGGCTCCGACCGTTACCTAACCAGAAAATCGAATCTTTTCGGAAGGTTATCGGTAGCCGCTTCGAAGATACGATATATTATCGCGTGTCACCTTTTGATGCGTCTCTCATTCCCCTCCAAATTCCTTTCTCCGTTTCTCCTTTCCAAAAAAAAACCAAAATCTGGAAGTGAGGAAAGACATGCCGCATCCAATCCGCGTTCCTGTCCGCACCACCCACAACCTTCCCAAAACATCCATAACTGAATAACGCATCCATCGACGTTATTTACTATCTATTTGAAATAACATTCAGTGGCTTCGGCGGCTAGACGTTACTTCCATCCTCCGACTCCAGATGATCTTTATGGTAAATTCTCTCCTCTATTATCTCCCAAAAAGTTCTTCTGGTACGGTTTTATATTAGCGCGTATTAATAAAAATAGTACCGATCGAAAGACCACCACCGGTAGAGAAAACTGTTCTCCAGGACTGCTCCTGTGTCTGGTACGGGCGTCGAGCAATCCAATCACGAAATTATAGTGTTTCTCCACACGCGGTATCTAAACCGGTGAGCGCCGCCATTTTGAAAACTTGTTTTGAAAGCCGATATAAATTTGGAATCGATCTTTAATACCAGGTAATGGTCGATCGGTATTTTAATCGTCAGTCGGTGAGCGACCAATCTTTAATTTTCTAGTGTATAGTTTTTCGGAACGAATTCTTTAACACGACGGACTTGCCATTGGCACTTTGAATAGTCAGTCGCCGGGAAGGAAAATCTTCGATTTCGATACTTTAATTTCACTTTTGAAAAAAATTATACATTACAGAATTAAAGATTGGCCACCATGGTCCGACACACATTAAAACACCAATGGTCGATTCCGTTGTGTTAACGATTCGTTCCAAAAACTACTGTATCTGGAAACAATTTTTCAAAATGGCGACGTGCGCCGGTTTAGATACGACGTGTGGAGAAATATTATGATTTCATCCTTTATTTTCTGGACCACTGTACCAAATAGAAGTATAGTCCTGTTGTTGTTAGTTTTCTCTATCGATGGTCGTCTTTCGACCGGTACCATTTCCGTTGGTACGGAGCTAATATAAAATTGTACCCATGGTCTGTTATAATAAACCGCTAACGGCGAATTTTTAGATGCTGGGTGGCATCGAAAGTCGAGACGGTTTCTTTCTCGTCTGGAAAACACGAGTCGATAAGAGACCGTTTTTTGGATCGACCGTCCCACCGCCACAGGTAGGAAAAGCCACTAGACAAAAACAACGTCGCGCATGCGCAGATGGTGGATTTCTGGGTGGGAGTCCGATTGGTAGTTGCGCCGAAACTTGCTAAAAGAATTTCTAATATAGGAAACGATATTATTATATCCTGTCGCGTGTTTTTTAAATATTGGTGGAGGTGGCAAATGTCTGTTCCCCGGCCACCGATCGATCTTCGACCTCCCAAACTCGAATATTCTCCTTGGTAAACGAAACACGTTAGAAGCGAAATTCGCTGTAGCTCTTCCGTCACTCACCCATCAAATTTTTCGATAAGTAATGGTCTCTGGTTGGTGGAAAACCCAGAGAAAACTTTAAGTAGGCGGAGATTAAACGCATTCCAGGTTTTAACTTGGGTTGTAGTCTTTGTTTTCTACTCGGCCCAGCCATACTATTTTCCCCCAGGTGGAGGTGGCCGGCCGAAATTGGCTAATTTTGGTCAAAAGTACACCCTGCCCGGGATAGCCCACCGGGGTGGGAAAAACCTTACTCCGGCCGTATTAAGTCGGCCCATGGCCCCGGGTAGTGGGGCTCCGACTCCGAGAAAAATGACCAGCCGGACGAAATTGGAAAAAACGAAAGGTCAGTCGGTTGCAACACTGGTAGCGTTGTCGGGAAATTCCTGCCTACCCACGCCAGCCCGGCACATTGAAGGAGACTCTTGTTGCTCGGGATAAACGATACTCGACCTTGGCCCGTACAGTAGCGGGTCGGACCTAGCCGGCCGCCGTCTTCCCACGGTCGCCTATGTTTATCCAAATATATCTAGGTGAGTGGACACAAGATCCGAACGGGAGAAAGGCCCTTTAACGTCTCGGTGGTCCCACCCGCAGCCTGACTGGCCATCATTCTCCGTCCCTCGGTCTCCCGGCTAAAGGGGCCCAGACCGCTGGTCCCGCCGGGAAACTTCCCAGTTTAAAAACGAATACCGGAAGGAAGAAGGGAGGCCGACCGGACCCCACTCGGTCATGGTCTGGGAAAATTCTCCTCTTCGGCCCCACCTTTGGTCGACGTTTACCCTCGATTGGCGCGGTAAATGCCACCAGCTACCAAAGAGTGACGGGTGCCAGCTTTTACCTATGGCGGTGCGGTCGGCCGGACGGAATAAAATCCAAAGGCATCTTCTTTTCTGCCCGGACAGTCAGAACTATGGTCGATAATTAACGGCGGACAGTACGGTGGCCGTTAATTATCGACCACAGTTCTAAGCCCAACAACCGGATCGGGGAACCACCACCGCTACCAGCCCCACGGGAAGCCAGATGAAACGCTTCCGGTCCCGGTGGATGGTTTAGGCGCCTCCACCCGGCCAGCTACAGAAATCTCACTGAGAAGAAGGAAAGAGCGGACCGCCGCCCCTTCCCGCATTTTTTGGCAGAGTTGCCAACTGTCCCACCGTCGACTGGAGGACGCTTTAAAAACCTAACTTAAAAACCATGGCGGCCGAGTGGGCAGGGGCGGAGGGAAGTTGGCGGGGGCGGTGGTCACCCGCCCTGGACCCCAGAAGAGGGTAAAAGGCTTACTCACCCGGCCAGAGGACGGCCACGCAGACTAGCAGCCACCATTCCATACTTGGCTAGGGCGCCGCTCCACTCCGGTTACTAGACTGAGCGTCCCGGCCCGAAATCGGAAAAGTTCTGGGCCTTTCCACCAATGGCGGCGACCCACGTCACCCGCGCCCGGCTATTCTTAGATCGTCCTTCCCGCTAATTACGGCCCGGGAGACGGCCGATGGCGGCGGCCCAGTAACGTTAATTAACGTTAACTGGTCCCGGCATTCCACCCATATTAGTGGGTACGGGCTACCGACGGCCGGCCCGCCTGACCGGGCACCGCTCGCTTTCCCCCCGACTGTCCGCTGGGCCCGGACTCGGCCGTCTTCCAGGTTAGTTCCGCCGTCACTCCCGTACCAGGTTTAAAGCTCGGTCTTGGATGGGCTAGGGAGGCGTTTCCACGGGGGTAAAGGCGGAGGAAGCGGCCGGACCATTCCTCGGATCTTCTTCCCCTACCATCGACCAGTTTGGAGGCCGTCGACGTCACCTCCGCTCGAGTCTGGAGCGCGGCCAAAAGCGCCATTCTTGTGTTAAGTGGTTAAAGACGGAAGTCGTCGGGTGGATCGGGCCGGAGCGGGACGGTCGGCCGGGCCCGCCTGGCCTACTGCCGATAACGGTCACCTTTATTATTACCGTAGCCGATTACCTATCCCGCCGCCGATAACGAAATTTACTAAGGCGCGGATGAAATTCCCAGGTAGAAACTAAGGCTGGCTAGAAAGGCGTCGCTACCCGACTACCTCTGGCACGGAAAAGTCGGGCGCCGATGGTTCCCATTCCCATTTCTAGGTTAATTTACCTTTCAATTTGGATTGGAAAGGCCCCAGGCCTGCCGGATAGATATCGCCGGTGGTCCGCGGTGCCAGATCATTTTTCCAGCATCTAAGGTCTATCGTTCACACACGCGCTTCTCGTAGCGGAAATCACCTGGGCAATTTGGCAAGCCCGCCCCTACCGTGCCTCAAAATTAAGTGGTCAGCTTCCGGTAGTCGATAGTTCGACCGGAAGAAATAATATTGGCCCACTTTCTGCCAATATTAATTTTATCTATGGTACCGTTCGTATTGGGAGCGTCCGTATAGCTGGACAGCCGTACCACGGTGCCAAAACTGACACCCATCTCGGTACCGGTTTAGGGCCGGTGCACCACTTTCGAAT
>WUQG02033336.1:0-10949 GCA_011317285.2 Androctonus mauritanicus
ATTCATGTTTATGCTGTTTTGAGACTGATAAAATGCAAAATAAACTTTCCTTTTGTTTTACCAATATGTTTAATAAAATAATATTTAATATAAAATTAATATTGATATTTTTAGACTAATAACAGAAAGAAAGTGATGCATATAAGATTCGTGCTGATTGTTTTTCATTACTAATAATCTTTGAACTAATTAGTACTTTTCGTGAGTTGCAGAAATAATGTGCCATTAAAACTGATACAATGCATTATTTTAATTCTGTAACGTCGACTATTTAACAAGCAATTCCAGAAAGAAATAAAATTATCTACTTTGGTGTCATTCATTTCTCATTTATTAACTTTTGAATCTATTGATTTCCTGTGTTCAATTTTAATGTTGATTTAAACTAGCATAGATTGCATGATGATATCATCAACTGGACAACATGACGCCATCGTGATGTTATAAAATATTGCATAGGCCTATAATAGAGGTGGTATAGTTATATAATACAAACTTCATATCATTAGGCGTTACTTAGGTGAATCTCAAATTCTTGCGAGCAGCATTGAGTTTTTTTCTAGATCAATGACAGACGCATCAGATTGTTCGGGTAATATTAACAATGGTTTCAAAAATTATTTATTATATATTTCACATGCCTTTATTTTGTATAGATGTATACTACTTTTACGATAAATGAACAAATTACAGATATATATTTTTTAAATTAAATAGTTATTTTCGTCATATTAACTATTGATTTTCATTACATGGAGCCAGATTGAAGGAATCAAAGAGCCGCAATTTGGCAGCCGTCGACAAACTTTGGTTACCTCATCCTTATTTCGTCTAGATGACGTCACAATTGAGACGGACGTCATTCTAATTCTATAAGCTATTTGTTACTCATATACTGCTATCACTAAGTGCCATTTATTGGCAACGATATAAACTAAAATTTAATAAAAATGGATTAAACAATCCGGTAGAAGAAATGGATGCGGTCTCGAGGTGTATCTTGACACCAGAACATAAATAATGAAATTTATGAAAATTTATCATTTAGTTCAAAAATTATTAGTGAGGGACACACAGAATGGCAAACAGATATTCATATGATCTTATAAGTCTGCATTTAGTTCAAATACTAGACTAAAATGGAGAAACATTGAATGTTTTTTTTTCTGATGACTATAGATCTAGTTTTGATGATTTTCAGCAGGATGCAATCATTTATGTCAATTATATTTGGTTGATTTCTCGAATTTTTTTCATTGATTGCATACTATATTTGCTTAGTTTAACACTTTTTATAGCATTCTTGACTGAGAAAGAATAAACCTACTTCTATGTTACTCATATCAGCAAAATGTAAAGATAATTCTGGATGTTTACATAGTTAATAATGGGGAAAGATATTCAAGAATTTAGCATTGATTAAAAGTTCGCAAGAGTATTATTCAATTCGTTCTCAGTAAATCATTGATTGGATTCAATAGATATTGTATCTATATATATTTCATAACTTTAACATAATTATATAATTTTGAATCAACATTTACAAGGAATCGATTAATCCTCCTTCAGGACATTTAGCTCCATGTCTTATTTTATGAACTTTCACCAGGAACAAAAAGAAATCCACCATGGAATTCCATAACTGTAAAGAAATACTAATTAATCTATATTACAACTTATATTTTTAGAACTAAATCATACAATGATTAGTTACTTTAATAGCGATATCCCTTTTAACTGTGAAATGTAATAGAAAAACGCCTATGTCGGGTCCTGAGTATCTCTTCTGAATATTTATCATCTAAATAAAAGAACATCGTTACAATCATGCAGACATATAGTTAACTTATGAAATACATTAGAAATATATAATATTTTCATTGGCATAGAAAGTTTGAAATAAAATTGATTACAAAGAATTTTTAACTCACAAGTAGATTATCCATGGCATTCCATGTTGTAGAGAAATATTTGTGGAGTTCTTTCAGTGGTCTTTTAGCCTAATAATTTAAAAAATACAAATATTTATCTATCTTTATCTGAATAAAAATAATTTAAATTTTATCTTTAAACTAAGAAATATTCTTGATATATTTTCAGTTAAATACATTATGCTTTAACTAAAAGATATATAATAAAGTATTTTGTATTCTAAAAAAGTCGTCGCTTTATTGTACATCTTACACACATATAGATACATATCAGAAACTGATTAATTAAAAATTAGCTAACTGCTTTATTAATTAATTAATGTGAAAGTGTTTTCTTTAATCAAATGTTCTTTCTTCAGCAAATGAACAATCATTTTTTCTGTGTCTACTTGATCTTCATTTTTTAAATATCAATACAATCTGATCTAATTAATTAAAAACAAATAATATATCAGCTCATCCCAAATGTAAAGCATTTATAATATTAAAGTTTAAAAGGATATCAAAGATAACACAATTTGTAATTTAATTAAATACATATTTCCATTTAAATCAATAACATTTTTGATATTGTGAAAGCTTGAATAATTCTTATTTAGACAAGCTCAAATACGTTTGAACGAGGACAGCATACAAAATGACATTACTTTTGGAGTGATCTGATATTTCAAATCGAGGAAATTTTTCACATATCATTCTTCCAACCGATAATCAACTTATTAATGTAACACTAGTTGTAAATCAACCTATTATCACAACTAATGAATTATATGAATTATATTTAGCTTGTGAATTGCATGCTTTCTATGAAGTAATTACTTTATATGGCATATAATCTAAGCAGTGGCGGAACTTAAAATTTTTGGCACTCCGCAAAATATTATTCTCTCTCCTACCACAAAAGATTTTATCTAGATATTTTTATTAAAATATAACAAAAAGAACAGAATTTCATCAGTTAAAACACAGTCGAAAATTTTTAAAAGAAAATATATTGAAAATTCTTCCTCCTGGAATTTAAATTTGCAAAATCTGTAATCACATTTCATTTCTATATTTTTGGCTATTGCTCCTACAGCCGCATTGCTCCGATTCAATGAATGTTTCACTCTTTTCTTGTGTGTTTAATTTTTATTGTATTATGTTGTTATGTACGAGTAAAAAAAGTACAGACAAATAGGATTTGGGCCCCCTGTAATTCTAGGCCCCGCTTTGCGGAGTCCGGCCTATTATAGTTCCGCCATTGATGAAGTTATTCTAGCCTAAAGTATTAAAAGTAAACAATGTAGCAAATAAGTCCTTCATTTGAATAAAAATATTATTTTATTGGAAGTCATTATGCTTGTTTTATTTATTTTTTATTATTTTATTCACTCATAATTTCTATTTATCTATTCAATTTCTATCGATTAACTTAAATAATTGTCTCTTCTGATGTAATGTTTAATAACAAATTATATAAATATCACAAAATAATTAATTTTTCTAAATCAAAATCAACGTGTCCTTATCATTTTTGTTTTAGGATAGCTCGATCATTATCAATAGGAAATGCAGTAATGTAACTTCTCTTATCATATTTGAAACCAGAAGAAAGTCGTTTCAGAATCAAAATTAATCCTTGTTCTCAGTTACTACTGTTAAAATCTCAAAATTTTAAGATTACTAGCTAATTTTTCGGGAAAATAATAATAAAGAGTACCGAAAATATTTATTTTTTTAAATAATTTATCATATTATATTCAAATTACATAATACCGTGACTAATTTGGATTTAAAAAATTTAAGATGAAGTTTTATAATTAGATAATATGATAAAAGAAATCTATAAATTTAAAACAGTAATTTTCTTAATTTTTAGAAACAAATAGTGCATTATTCAGTACAATGCCATGATTACTACTTTTTTCCCAGATGAAAAAATATATTACTCAGCATATCGATAAAATATTAAAAAAACATTAAGTGAGGTCATGGGGACGTCACTTAACGTTTCACACATTATGCGTAAAAAAGAATATGCGTCAAGTATCACATGTTCTTTTTTACGCATAATGATAAGCTCAGTAAAAAAATACAATGATGCATTTCACAGAGAAGAGGAACTTAATAATTTATAAATATTTTCAAGAATTTTTTAAAATACTTTTATATTTAAATTAAGAAATAAATTTTTATTGAAGTTTTACACATCTATATCTGTATTGAACAGCGAAGGTTAAAAAGATTTAGCAGTATTTCCCAGAGCTATTCAAATAATATTTAAATGAAAATATTTTATTGGATTGCCATTGTGTGCTTTTTCATATGTAAGCATATATAATAGAAAATAAACGAAATTTTTTTTTCGAAATTATTACTACAAATTAGTCCAGTTAAGATGGGCCAAGTACAAAATTTTCTCACGAATAAAAAAATTATATGAAAAAATCTGTATTTTTAATTATGAACTGATAAATACACGTATAAAAACATATTATAGATACCAATATATATAAATAATACCAGTCTAATATATATATTACTAGAGTTCAGGAACGAGTTTTTTAATTATTGATAACAAAATGGCTTTTATTATTACAGTATTTTCAAAATTTTAGAACTGTTTAAAAAATATTATAATTTTATATGAAAAACGCAATTATTTTCATTATAGTTATATTCATCAGAGAATGAGATTCTATATAAAAATAAATATTTTCTTCATTTTGGTTATTTATGATAAAATTAAACATTTTTATCTTGATTTCTATAAAAAAAAAAAAAGAAATCAAAGTGGAAGCCGTGCTCTTATGCAAGAATAAAACTGAATTTGATTAATTTTTGTCGGCAGGATGGCCGCGTGGTAAAGCTTTTGCTTACCACTTTTTAAAATACGGATTCAAATCAGGATCCCACAAATTCAATTTTCCAAACCCGTCCGTCGAACCCCATCTTTTAATTTTCCGGAATGATCGAATCATAGGTGTTGGGCAGACTGTGATGTGGACTCCGTAATTGGCCGCCGCCAGATAAAGAATATTCAAGATGATATGATAGCTTAATCAAAAATAACTAACAAACTAATTAATTTTTATAAATAGTAAGTAATATAATGTAAAACATACCGAAACCCAGAGGTCTGCAACTGTTATGCCGATAATCAGGATATAAACTAATGTTATTACAAACATTACGCTGTAAATAATGAGAAATTTGATATCTTTTATGACATATATCAAAAGGTATAGAAGTGAACAGCTAAAGCCTATGCCAAAAACATAAACGTTGGCAAAAATAATGCTATTGAAATCATTAAATTCATCTATCATTTCGGTGTAACTGATATATCTTCGATACACATCGTACAGAAATATTTTAAGTTGGCCAGCGCTGACATGGCTAACATGGATTTCTTCGGTTAATAAATCAAACTTTTTCTTTATTACCAGGATTACAATAATGGAAGCAGGAATTCCAAAGAGTATGAATCCATTAATGTATATTGTTGATATAATTAATAATGTTAAACAGGTACTAACTCTCCATTCTCCATCATTTGGAAGAAATTTGTAAAATGCTATGAATAATATAATTGAAATAATTAATAATAATGATCCGTAGCTGAAAGATTGCAAAAAGAGTAGAATATTTTGCATTTTGAGAACAAAAGAAATCTCGGTTTCGTTTTCGCTCTTGACTGAAGGACAAAATTTTTTATTTTTCTCATAGATACTTAATGTACAGTTGATGGATACAAAAAGACATATCTCTAAAAGAAATATCTTCATGACTATTGTGTCGTTAGTAAAAATTCCAAGATAACATTCACAAGGATGCCAATCTGGCAGAACGATCATAATTATTAAAGTAGTTGTCAAATACCAATAATATAGCATTAGAATTCGCTGATAAATATTTAATACGAATCTTGAGCATTTTGACTGATTACTGTGAGTACAATTTAAGCTTTGAGTTGATCCAAATATTTTGGCTAACATTTTACTAGGATATAAGTTACATCCTAAACAGTTTAATGAAGTTATAGATGGCATCTTTGAGATTAATTGTTTATATTTTATAATAATAAAATCAAAGTACTGCACTAAGAAAAAAGGCTAACTTCCTTCAGTGTACGAAAATGATAAAGCAGCTTATAAGTGCAATTGTATGCAAATATTCTATGAAATAATAACTACATTTGAATATAAATGCAGTAAAATGTGACATAGCAAATTTGCAAAGGACATCATAAGATTTTAGACCTAAATAAGTTGTTTTCTGAGCTGCAACAGTGATTCAGTCTTCTAAAATATTTCAATGAGCTATATAAGATGGCTTTTAAGCTAATGAACAGAACTATTGATTGATAATTAATAGCTCGATTCAGTTTAATGTAATTTACATTATATAGATAGTAAGACTGCATGATT
This sequence comes from Androctonus mauritanicus, assembly GCA_011317285.2. Lineage (NCBI taxonomy): Eukaryota > Metazoa > Arthropoda > Arachnida > Scorpiones > Buthidae > Androctonus > Androctonus mauritanicus. Next base: position 6,344 of record WUQG02033336.1, read on the forward strand.
TATTTGTGTTTATCATTAATAATGCTCATGGTAGAGACTAATATGTAACATTTCAAGGATAATGAATTTAAAATCGATATATAGAAAAGGAAATTTTTAAAATAGGTTCTTCTTTTAATAAATTCCCCCTATTAATTTTAAAGTGTTATATGTTTAAAATATAATTATTTCCATTTATACTGTATAGGAGAAATTAATTATTTTGCTTATGAATAATTTATATAGACAAATCTGATAGGGAAAAATATATAGCAGAATATTATATGATTTTATCTTATTAATTAAAATTCCTATCAAATTTTAAATCTTATATTTCTTTAAAATGTCAGTATAAAGTGAATTTTAATAATTGAAAATATTTCTTTGAAAGTTTCTTATATCATACTGTTTCACTATTTGATAAAATAGCAGCTCACTATTTCTTATTAGAAAAGGAAGTATGATGTGACAACAACAATGATGACAGCTGAAATGTAACCATTTATCCCTGACCCTATATTAGTGTGGGCCCATATTTAAAAGATTTACTCAGTTATTATTATTTGAAGGGTTTGCTGCAAACTTTAAGTAATTGCAAATTACGGAAACAACTGAGGAATACTAGCGATATTTAGTATTTTATTTCTGATAACATTGAATACAATATTCGTCTATATGTATATATGAAATGCCATTATGGGTGGGGGACATAATTCATCCACTGTTTTTAAGAGAGGTCTAAAAGATGCACCCTTTTTCCTACTTGTGCCTGTTACACTTCTGGTAGGATTCTTCCCTGGATTCCTATACTCTTTTCATTTCATCCTTCATTCTTCAAAGGATTAAGTACCTGATGAGTACGCCGTCTATCTCTTTCTATTGTAATATATATATATAAATAACACATATATATTACATAAGAAAAAGATATGAATGACCCAATATTTTCAACCCTTTTGACGATTTTAATTTCCCCTACCCCATATTACTTACAAAATGGTTCTGCAAGTAATATGGCGTAGGCGAAATTAAAATCGTCAAAGGGGTTGAAAATATTGGGTCATTCATATCTCTTTCTGTTCCGCATAGGCTTTCCATACCGTTTGATCTATTGGGACGAAATTTTGCAAGATAATTTTTATGGTCCTGCAATTAGCATAGATTACTCGAAATTAAAATGTCCCAGAGGGTAGAGATTTTGGGATCATAAATTAAAATATATATTTAAAGCTTTCAGATTGTTTTTCAGGTGACAAAACTTCAGATCGGAATGACATCATAGTCTCACAAGTATGAAATATTTCTCTAGGTAACAATGAATGACGACACAAAACATAAAAGTGTGTAATCGTTTTGGCATAACAATAGCGCCACGACAGTTTTATCGCATGAAGTAGGGATGGATGATATGTTTCTTGGTAGTTCTTGAATTGCACTATCTGCTGTTATAAAAATTATCAATTCAAAAGCTATTGATGGAGGAAACAACTTGATTATCTTATAAAATCACTTTCCCTCGAAATTAGGATATAAAAGAAAGTAAAACGACAAAATTATTGCTGATGTTTTCAATAAATTTAAATGCTGTCATTTATTTTGTGCATTTAAAGTTATGCTTTCAGCTAATTTTAAAATATTTGAATATAATTTATTGGTTACCATTTAAAAACCTCTGGGAGTAAATTTTATATATAGAAATAATTTTTTATTTTTAATTTTTTTTTGAATTCTCCAGTGATGTTCAAAATTAAAACCATTCTGCCATGTTTATCAAATTTGTTATATAAAATACCACTTAAATAATTTACATTTAACTTATAAATTATTTAAGAGGCATTTATACATGAGCTTGGTGCATTATATAATTATATTAATCGCATAAATTACCCTACTAATGCATAGCACTTAGAAATTATCGATTTAATGTATCAGTGAATATTAACTGCATTTCCTTTTCCTGGAAAAATTTGAAAGCAATTAAATTGCCTTTCATGATTTTTGATAATATTGAATATTTAAAATAATAATTACATACGATATTCTTTAAAAAATTTGTTCTTCATTTATTTTTTGTTTCGTTAGTGTTTATTTTTACTTTAATTTTAATAAAGAAATAAATCTTTCAATTTTTTCGTTACTTGGCTCTTTATTTATATTTAAATATAAAAACAGCAAAACACTTAAAAGATAGCTAGCCAGATAAAACATTGCAAAATTGCTAAACAAACCGAAAACATACTTTCTGTATTTTGGATCATAATATGGTGGAAGAAAGTAGATGTTGCAAATAACAAGAAAACAAATGGACAGCGTATGAAAACAAAGTTATGGGGAGTACTTAAATTTGAAACTCAGTTTATAGAATTCTTAATAGATGAAATTTTTCATGTTTTGATGAAGTATTGGCAGCATTATTATTAATTTCTCCGTAATAATTGAATCTTTACAGATATCTCTGATTTTCAACTGTTTCTACCGTTTTTAAAAATTTTTGGATCCTCCTTTATTACGAATTTCTTACGCTCTTTCCATACTTCATCAGGTATTTTATTAAAATAAATAAATAATTGAAGCAACGATCAAGTATTATTTAAACACACTTAATAATAAAATTTAATTGCCTTTTTTAATATATAAACTATTAAAAGAAAATCAAAAAGTACTGAAGAAAGTTTGATTGTAATCAATTCTTTATATCCAGTTATCATTTGTATAGAGCAGTAATAATATTTTAATATAATTATATTTTTTTATCTAAACAATTCCACATTTCTAAAAATACTTTACTACTGTTTCTCATGAATTGATGGCCATTCTATAAACTGTTTTGAAAGATTACAGATCATGTCTACAAGTTTTTTCAAATAAGTAGTGACTCTCTTCAGTTGACAGTCCAAATCTATCTGCAATACTTCTAAATGATTCAGGTGTTGCTAGGTCCGCAATGTTAATAATAATGCATTTTCAGTTGGAATTCTGTAAGATCTATTTCCTTCTAAAGTCTTTGAAATAGTACAGAGAAATTCCTTGAAAAAATTTGTCATATAAGATACCCATATTTGCATTATGTGTTGTATATATATTCACACTTAAATCTTTCAATGAAATTAAGATAATATATGATGTTTTAATTATTTAGAGCTATAATTTTAAAATATTCTTTAGAAATAAAATTTTACCAGAAATTTTGACCGTGATATCGGAAAATGTGTTTTAAATTCTGTATCATTATATTTGGGAATAGTACTTTCTACATAATCAATTACTGTAGTATGATTTTGAAACTAATTTCAATTTATTAAATTCGATTGACTAGTAATAATTAACGAAGAAGCATTAAATTCTGTTGTATATCGCATTTGTTAACGATATTTCAATAGAATCGTCCACAATTTCATCTCGCAGTAAAGCTAACAAGATTCTTTGTTTCTTGTCAGCTCTTTTTATGTGTGTATAAGACGTGTAGTTAGACAGCGTGAGCTGTTTAAGCGATGACGTTTGCTAGGTAAGCGCTTGTTTAGCAAGGTCGTAAAGTTGCTTGCCAACTGGAAGCGCCCATTGCCTACTTTCTATAGATGTCATTCATTCTTCATTTGCAGTAAAACTTGTCTAAGCAGATAACATAGAAACCGGAAACCTGCTCAACATGGCATGTTCAACATTTATTTTATTCCCAAACAACTTCCATAGAAATATCAAAGAAAATATCTATATAACGCGGAAAATGTCTAGAGGTGGAAACAAAAAGCATTTTAAAATTTCACTGAATTTAAATTTGCATTTAAATGATTTAAAATGAAATTTTTGAACAGAATCCACGAAATTGCAGAAAATGAGTATCGTATGTAGTATTAAAAAGAGATTATTAAAACAAAAATTATTCATGGTTGTAAATTTATTTTAAATGAAAAATTATTAGTTTTGTCAATGAATATATTTCTTTACTTTTATACTTTATGTTTATTATCTCTAGAGTATTATAGATTTTAAATTTGCATAAATTGCTATTTTTATTTTATATTAATTTATCATTCTGAATGATTATTTGTTAGCAGAACTCATAGAATATTTTATATTGTTGCACCATGATTATCATTATTGTAAAAGATAATCAATCGAGAACATCAAAAAATGGAAAAGCTAACTCGACAGCAAATAGTAATGCTTCAAGATATTTTCGAGTCTTTTGATAAAAACAAATCTGGGATTATTGATTGCTCAGAATTCGAGAATGTGATGAGAACATTGGGTTACAGTCTCTCTGAGACTCAGTTGCATGACATAAAAGAAGAGTTTAGCGTAAACAGCATCGCTTACATTGACTTTCCTATGTTTCTAAGATTAGTGTGTGAACAAGTGGAAAAAATTTCTGACAAACAGAACCTCTTGAATGCATTCACTATCTTAGATCCGGCTGGAACTGGTTATATTTACATAGATGAATTGCGTTATGTGCTGACAACTCACAATTTAACAGACGAAGAAGTGGATGCTCTTTTGGAACAGATGGAAGTAGACGATGAAAGAAGAATCGATTACAATGAATTTGCCAATTTAATCATTTCAAATGTATAGAACAATAAATATGGCATCATTTAATGTTCAGTTATTTTTAGCCACAGTTAAA
>WUQG02033347.1:0-10949 GCA_011317285.2 Androctonus mauritanicus
AAATAAAGTCATTTTTACAAATAAAAATTGGTTTCTTCATTTCCGTTCCGCGAACTTATTGAACAACCTTGTATATATATAATAATTATTAAATTAGTAATATAATTCAAAACAAACTAAATATTTTCTAAATTCATGAAATTTAATTAAAATATAAAATCCTAACTAAAATAATAACTTGAAATAAAAACAACTACTATTGGTAAATATGATAATCCCAGATATAAAGATTCTAGCAGATGGCTTATATACAAATGAATAAATACTTTGAATAAAATTCAGATACATAGATGATTTACATAACTGTGATGAATTTACAGTGAACTGCAATAGTAGCTAAGTAATGCACCACTTCCATCTCCATCTTGTTTTCTGCTATTCTGTGATTGATTCAAACACAATGCAACTCCTAGATAATTTGTATGACAATGAAAAATGATGTAAGACTAATAAATAAATAAATTAAATATATTCCTGAACTGTTAGTTGTTTATTGTTAATTATTTGTGAGATCAATAATGGTTGAATCCTCAACAATTTCTCTTAAATGATTAAATTTATTATATTATATAAAAAAATAAATTCTATATATAAGATAAAAATTATTAAAAAATTTTTTTTATATAAATAATGTGTAGTTTTTGTTTTTCTTTAATTCATATTTATTAATTAATTTATTTGATTTATTTAGCTTTTATGGAGAACATATAGTTCCTGTTTCTGAAACTTTTGAAATATTTGTCATTTCAAATAGAATGGATGAAGCATTTCTTAATGATCTCTTAGAATGTTCAGTATGTCTGGAACAATTGGATAGCAATAGTAAAGTGCTACCTTGTCAACATACATTCTGTAAACGCTGCTTAGAAGAAATTGTGAACTCTCATAAAGAACTCCGTTGTCCAGAATGTCGTGTTTTAGTAGAAACAAATGTAGATGATTTGCCATGCAATATTCTTTTAATAAGATTACTTGAAGGAATAAAGAACAATCCACGACTTCGGAACACAAATTTTAATGCTACGGAACATGGTAATAGGAGACCAGATTTTCTTCCTCAAAATTCTCATATTTTACCTTTGCCACCAGTGTTACATCCTCCAATAACAAGACCATTGTTATCTACAGTAGCAGGAGATGGAAGAACAATGCCAAAGCAAGTGAGTAAGATCTTAAATTACTTATAAAAAAATCTTGTTATATTATAAAATTACATACAGTGGAACAACAAAAACAAATTTGCAAATGATTTTAGTATATTAAAATATTTTTATTTAAGAATTCAATTAAAAAAACAATATTCTAAGATTAAATTTTTGAATTGTGCAAATATCATATTTATTTTTGATATGTACTAAAATTAAATTGAAAATGATCAGTAACAAATATTTATAAAATTATAATTAACTGATAATTATCCATTAAAAAATGTTATATAAATAACCTTACTATAAAAAAAATTCATTTTACATATAAAAATAAATATGCTTTATTAAAATTTTTTTATGTAGCTTGATCATTGACACATTTACAAACAATCTGACTATATCATGTTACACTCATCCAGAACAAGCACAAACAAGTTAAAAAAAAATCTTTAATCATTTAAATCCAAATATTTTTGATTTTAAAAAATCATCTTCAGAAACAAAATAGAACTTAAAAATACATTTTAAATACACTATAAACAAAAAACAAAGACAGAGTAAAAAAGCTCTATGCTCTGTCTTTATTAATTAAAAGCTACATAAATTTAATGAAATTTTTATTTTTAAATTGTATATTTTATCATTTGATACACATTTTGATGTGTTCCATTTCTCAGTATTTTTGATGAGATTTTTTAATAGTATATAACTTTAAATCAAAAACACTTGATAATATCTAAAACATCTTGTCTCGTAGAAAAACAACTAAAACATCTAACTGATTTGTGCTAATTGGATCACTGAGTAATCATTTAATCAATATAAGGCATTTTGAAGATAAATAGGTTGGATAGAAATTTCCCAAGAACCAATTTTATGGAGATCCAAAAAAATAAATAAAAAATTATATTTCTTACTATCAGTATGTTTATTAATATATAGGCCTTAATAACAGTAATATATACATATGCAGTCTTCCATTTTCATCTATCGTGTTTTTTCTGTTTGTGGGGCATTAAAGAATCTAGCCAATGTTGATTGCTTTTCTCTCTTCAGGATTTTTCTGAAGTAATTAATAGCATTGTTGTTGTAGAAATCCTCAAGACTATTGATCTCAACTATTGGGTGCCATTCTAAGATAAAAAAATTGTAAAAGCTCTATCCTACTTTCTTTAATAAATCTTTGATTTGTTTTAAGTTGTCTTTGAATTCATTTTAATTGGAAAAAATCACTGTTCTCCCATCCTTACCCGCAATATACAAGGCCTAAGCCTATCATTCCATCAGTCTGCAGGTCCCACAGTTTGTTCTGTGTGTTCATTATCTGAATATGTGTTCGTTATCCAAACATAAAAATCTTTCATGAAAGTGTTCATTGTTTGATTTTTTTGATAGTCCAAATTGTTCGTTAACTGATCACCCACTGTACAAAAAAGTAAAAAAAAATCAAAAGATTATGATTCATTAAATAAAAACTAAAAAATTCCTACAAATATTTTTATTAATATTAGACAAGAAACGTTGATTAATGTTATCAAAAGCAGTTTTGTATTCTTTACAAATAGTTATAAACACATTTTATTGTGAAATTAATGTTAAAAGTAAAAAAAAAAATTAAATTTTGTAAGAAATCAAAAAAATTTTAATTTTTAAAATTGACTCTAAAGTTTTTCATTATGATGAAGAGAATGTGTTTTTAAACAAACTGATATTATTATCATATTTATCTCCAAAGTGCCTTGTATTGGTTACATACTTGGTTGTATATGTTACTTAGTGAACATTAGCAAAAATTAGTTAGGATTATAGAGACTTAAGAAATAATAATGTATATTTTAATAGAATTAATAAATATTTTCTTCCTTTTTGAATTTTTTTCACTTTTAAATACTTTATAGTTCAGCAAGGAAAAATTTTATTTTTGGTTGAAATTTCAGAAAAATAATTAATTTTTATATGTAACTGGAATGGAAAATAAAATAAATCTATAAAATTAAGAAAACAAATACAAAAAAGTAAAAAAAATCAAAAGATTATGATCCATTAAATAAAACATAATTAATCTTGATTTAATCATGATTAATCATAGATATGATTAAAAACATAATGAAATCTATAATATATTTTATTTTATAAATATAGAAGGATTTGTATGCTAATGAGGAACAAGTTGACTACAGAAAATATAACATGGGATAGAAAATATATTCAGTAAAAATTGATAGTGATTTGTATGATTTTGATATGCTAAACTATTGATGTAATATATAAATAGTAGATTGAATAAAGTTTTGTTATGTTTACATATCATTTTAAAAAATAAATATTTAATGATCTATAAAATTTAATACATTTTAAAAATTAAATTTTTTGTTATCTTGAATAATAGATACTTAATAAGAAAACTAATATTTATAAAAAAAAAGTTGATGCATGAGTAAAATAAAAAGATAGCCTTAGCAATATAATATATTCATTATTTTAATAATGATTTGATATGCCGAAAATGTCAAATATGATAAAGTAAAAAACAAAAAAATTAATATGATAAAAATTAAAAATGAATTATATTTTAATTCAATAGTTTATAAACATATATTTTCTAGATTTTGCAATCACTTCCTTGTGCCAAAGCATTGTATCCATATGAAGCAAAACAGGCAAGGTAAATTATTTAATTTATATGTTAATGAAATTCATGATGGGTTGATTTTTTTTATTTTAAACATCATATTGTTGAAATGCTATACTATTTTAAAGCTAACTGGATTTAATATTATTTCATGATTCTAATGAATTTTTTATAAATGTTCTGTTCTATTATTTAAAAATACTCTGTTCCAATCTTTAAAATAATGTTCTTGTATTCTAATTTAAAATGTGTTGTTACATGCCTGATAGTATTTTGCTTGTAATAAAGAAGTTTTGTTTTGGTTCACTTTTTAAACTATTATTATTTTTTATATTGATTTTATATGGATAGCTTTATGGAGGGCTTACTTAACCATCATCAGCTCAACTCTTTAAGAACATAAATTTGAAAATGTACTGTTTTGATATTTTTAAATATATATCTTATAATTCTAATTGTTGAATTTCAAATTACTTTATATGATATTTGTGAGTTTATTATAATAAATATTTATATTAATATTAACAATTAATATTTAGTTAAAATAGTTATAATATAAAGGCACTTTCCTTGTGTAAAAAGTTTTGCCTTTATATAGTACTTCCACAATTTCAATATCTCTACAGATGTATTGCTATTAATTATAAATAAGCCTTAGTTCCTAATTTTAATCACTTTTATAGTTTCTGCTATCTTTACTTGTTTTAGATTATTTTAAGCTTTAATTATTTCCAAATTCTTCTATTTTACAATTATATCATACTCAATAAACTTATTACTGGAACTCTAGATAAACAAGTATGTAATTTATTTGTATATCTATTGATCTTTGCAAATAACACTATGTCAAATGATGATTAGAAAATTCAGTAAATTGTAACTTAACCTAAGCTAGAATTAAAACTGTGTTTGCAGTATTATGTAATGAAAAAGATATATATAATAGTGACATGAAATAATGTGTATATAGAATTCCCATATGTAACAATGTTGTGCATACAAGAAGAATATATAGGAAAAAACAGGGCATTATATGAGGCAGTACTTTATAGAACATAAATGTGATATTGCAACCAGTAGTTTAATCACTGCATTATCAAAAAGAGTCTAAATATAACATAACTATAAAATAGAATAGATGAAAATATAGGTAGTCCTCTACTTAAGATGCCATCATAAGTAACCCCATCATAAGTTGAAAATAACCTTACATTGGTGGTAATTTTAGTAGTAATAATAGGTAATAGAATATTGAATCCTTCAAGATAGTAAAATCATTTGGATTTGATCCCAATCCTCCAAGGTGATAAAATAATCTGTCCCATCAAAACATCAAAGTCTGTCTTAAAAGCAGACTTTATCTCCAGTGATAAGATAAAGGAAGTATGCCTATGTTATCCATAGTCATGGGTGATAATGTGTTAAACAATTGACTTATAAAAAAATTATTTCCAACTGACAAATGAACATTAAAGAATTGACCATTCTATGGTTGATTTTTCATGGAATCATTTCATGAATTTATTCATTTTCATGATTGTGCATATACAATCATACTATAAATGTAAAAATCATGTCTCTTGTGTATTATTTTAAAGTTTTTTTGATTTAAAAAATCATCAATGCAAAATATTTCAGGAAATATATAGAGATTATGCATGAACTTTTCAATTGATTATCACTGATCATCTTAGTTTATCAAAATAAATGTCATCTAATCTATAGAAAAAATAGTGCTGTTGTTGGTCAAATAATATAAAAAAAATTAGTATTTATTATGAAAATAAAGTTGCAAAAACTTTATGGTGCACTTATGAAGTAGTTAAAAATTAGTTATTTGCTGCTGATAAAAAATATACATGTATTTCCCAGTTAAAATATTTTTCCATAATTTTTTCTTTTTTAGATATATGGCATTAAACATTTATTATATTCTTTAGGTAAATTACCAATTTTCTCTAAAGGATTAATTTGTTATTATTTGGTTGCTAATGACAGCCCAAATTAATTGAAATTTTGAATTATTTTGATTTTCCTTAACTAGTATTATCCTAGTTTAATCGGAATTTATTTTTAATCCTATTAGTTTAATTTATTTTGAATTATGGGTTCTTTTTAAAATAAAAAGTATTAATGATTTAGAAAACGTCATTCATGACAAAATAATGGACAATGTGGACAAAATTATATCATTATTACCTGACAATAGTAAAAATTATCTCCACGAAGATGAAAAAGAGAAAATTTGCAAATATGCATTGGAAATTCATGGTTTTCTTAAAAAAATTATAGGAATAGTTAAAACTTTAAAACTGTTTTAATTTTTAACCATCTACACCCACTTATGCCCAAGTTGCTTCATTACATGTAAAAGATACAAAAAATATTGGCAACTCACTAATGAATCCATCATAAATACAGACAACAATTCATGCATGATTTCGATTGAACCAGTTTCAAAAGAAAATAAACAAGAAACTAATCAAAATAAAAAGCATGATTATGGAAAATGTGAAACCATAAGAACTTGGTATAAAAGTTAAAAACATCAAACATAATATGAATAAAAATATAATAGAGGTGAAAAATCAAAATGACTTTGATAAACTAATTAAAGCCATAGAATCAATCCCTAAATTAAATGATAAACTACAAATTAAAAATATAGCAAAGAAAAAACCTGAATGTCATATTACTTAATACAGCAAATTATATAAATGAAAACCTGATAACAAATTCATTTTTAAACGAAATATTGAAGTAAATAGTCAGTTCAAGAAAAATGAATTATTAGAAAATTGCAAATTTACAACAGTTATGAACAAAAACAACAAAAATCTAAAAAATAGATATATAGTATTAATAAAAATATCAAAAATCAGAAATCTTCTAATATCATTAGATAACCTTTACATAGACTAGGCAAAAATAAAAATTGAAGGTTATATATCAATAATGAGGTGTACTTTAAATGTTGTGGCACAAAAACCATCTTGCAAAAAACTACAAAAACAAACATGTAATAAATGCACTGAAAAACATCCATATAAAGACTCCCCAAATAAAAACAGAGAAACTAAATGCATAAACTGCTTAAACCATAATAAAACTTTAAAACCAAATAGCACAAAAGATAAATATAACACTTCCGATAATGATTTCCATAACAATTGTCAATTTACTAAAAAATTGAAAATTACAATCATAAACAGAACAAATTATGAATGATATACAAACAACATACACATCAACTCAGGTAAATAACAACAACAATAATGATATATTAAATAATAATATGAATAATTTTGATGAAAATGGCAATTATAATTTGGAAGTCAAGGAAATGGATGGATAGTATCACTTTATTAAACTATAATGCATTTAATAATACTCAATACAATAACAATAAGGATAAAATAAAAGTTATTCAAATAAATGTTGGAAAATATAAAGCAGCCATATCAGAACTGCTAAAATACTCTATTGAAAAAGACATAGATTTTAATATGCATATAAGAACCCTATCTAATTCAAAATAAAATTAACCTTTTTAATACTTTCTTGTTTTACCTTCTGGAACAGTTAATTACACTATAAAAACAGGAATAGTAGTTAAAAATAAAAATTTAGATGTTTTGCTATTAAATCAATTTACAAACAAATACTTAACAACTGCAAGCATTAAAAATCAACAAACTGAAATATATATAATTACAACATACTTTCTTCCATATTAAAATTTTGATGAAGGATTAAACTTCTTATCTGAAGCTATAGAACAATTAAAAAACAAACCTTTATTAATAGCTGGAAATTTTAATGCCAAATCACCAATATGGCACAGCCCATATGAACACATTAGAAGATATAATCTGCCTCATATTTTAAATGATTACAATTTAATTTCCATAACACTAGTTCCTTACCAACTTTCTCTTCTATTAATGGTACAAATTGGATAGATGTTTGTCTAGCAAATCAGCTAATTCTTTAGGCAAACAATATAAATTGTAACACTCTTGATCACATTACTTTAAGTAATTATAATTACATCTTTATTACAATAGACACAATGAGTAACTATACAAATCAATTCTGTTAAATTCCTAAGACTAACTGGGATTTATTTAAAGAAACTTTACTAACTGATTGGAAGCCAAAACAAATTGCTGATATAACCAATATACAAACTATAGACAGTTACATTGACTTTTTAACTGAAATTATATTTATTAAATATTTACTAGGTATTTATTATAAATACTTATAATAAATGCAATGTGTATAAAAAATATAAAATAACTATACCATGGTGGAATTACCATTTAGATTCTAATAGAACAGAATTACGATATATATACAAAAATTATCAAAGAGAAACAAATCCTGAATATAAAATTTTACTTAAAAACATTTATAAAGAAAAACTTAGAGAATATAATAAATGTCTAATTAACAAGCAAAGAACACAAGCTTGGAAAAACTTTTGTTCAGAAAAAATAGAAAAACCATGGAATAAACCTTATAAAATATTTTTTTAAAAATATAAGAAATCAACTTTATTAAGCACAATAAAAACTATCAGAATACACTGAAAATGTAGAAGATACCCTAAACACTATACTTTACTTTCAGAAATTTTCCTGAAAGATATCAAACTGAAGACAATGAAAAATATAGAGAAATAAGAGAAAATGTTAAAAATTTGCCAAATACTGAAAATGACAAAATGTTTGCCTATAAAGAAGTTGGAAAAATTTTTGTGAATATAAACACTAAAAAAAGCTCCCGGCTATGACTATTTCTGGCAAAATGGCAAAATTTGCTTTTTCAGCAATTCCTACAACTTTTGTAACTTTATATAATAGTTGCTTTAATCTTGGACTTTTTCAACAAAATGGAAACTAGCATCAGTAAAACTTATTAACAAAAATAAAAAAGAACAATTAAAATCTACCTCTTAAGATCTATAAATCTTTTCCAATATTAGGTAAAGTTCTAGACAAGCTTCTAACCAACAGGATAAATTACTTCCTTGAAAATAAACACTTTTTCAATGAAAAATAATTTGGTTGTCGACCAAATAGAAATACTGCTGAAGCTATAAAGCAAATTTTAAATTTTGCTAATAATTATAAAAACAATAAAATGCATACTACTATCATATCTCTTGACATTAAAGGAGCTTTTGATCATGCCTGGTGGCCTCTGATCTTGTACCAACTAAAACAAGTTAATTACCCACAAAATATATAAACTGCTTCAAAATTACTTATATAACAGAATTGCAAAAATACAAACTAATAGTAGTCTATTACCCTTAAAAATATAGGATGAACAGTAGGATCACCATCTGGGCCAATTCAATGGAATATACTGTTCAATGATTTATTAAAATTAAATGAAAAACTTGACAATAATGCAATGATACAAGCTTTTACTGATGACACAATTTTTTTAGTATCTGACAGGAATAGAGATAATCTTTGTCATACTCCCAACAAAATAATAAAACAAATATGTGATTGGTGCTTCAGTAATAAACTCAAGATAAATCCAAATAAGAGTTCTTTTATAATTGGAAAAAAATCAACCATTAAAAAGGAAAATCAGTTTTAATATTGATCAAAATAAAATTTCTCAATCTTCCAAACTAAAATATCTAGGAATTATTATAGATGAAAAGTTATCCTGGACTTGAACATATATACTATGTATATAATAAAGCCGTAACATCTTTAAACTTAATTAGTAGTATTACAAGTAAAGAATGGGGGATTCAAATCAGAAATCATTAAAATTATGTATAAATGTTTAATAGAACCAGCAATAATTTATGCTGTGGAAGCTTGGGATCTGTCATTATGAAACATCATATCAGAAATAAACTCATTAGCTTTCAGAGACTAGTTACATTAAAAATATGCGAAGCTTATAAAACCTCCCCACTAACGTTGTACTGATAAAGGCTGACATCTTACCCATAGACTTAAAAATTGAAAAACTTATCTGGATCAATAAATGCCTCAACTATCAAGACAGTCTTAGTTCTACTAAAGAATTCTGTGACTACATTGCTATGGATTTCAATAATGAAGAATTAGCCAGTAAAATAATTAAGAACAAAATTGACATAAACCTGAATAAACAACAAATAAAACACCCATCAATAAATCAAATGTTAAAAGTAAACTATAAAGAAAATAACTCTAATAGTCAAAACAATCACATAAAGATATACACAGATGGTCTAAAAACAGTGGAAAAGAAGGTTTTGGAATAATAGTATACAATACTAATAATACTATTCTTTATCAGGGATACTTTAAACTCAATCCACACTGCCTATATTGCAAGCAGAAATGTATGGTTTAAATAAGAGCTATTCTGTATGTAAAATTTCACACATTCCAGGAAAAATATAATAGTAAGGAAAAGAGAGAATACTATTTTTACGATCTTATGAAATGATAAAGATTCCATAGATAAAGGTAGGAGAGCGGGTATTTATACTATTCCTCTATATAAAAAAGATGAAGAGATGGTACAGTATTATGTCAGTAGTACGAAAAGAAGCTTAGATACCAGATTAAAGAAACATAAAGAGGATATTAGAGCTGGGAGAACTACGACGTTACTGGCCCGTAAAGTGTATGAGAATGATGTGGAAGTAAGATGGAACAAAGCTAGACTTCTTAAGATATTGCAAGACATGAGAGGGATCAATACCACTGAGAGCATTGAAATTGAGAAAATGAGAGTGAGTAAAGACATTATCAATAACAATGATCCACTAATATTACCAACATCATGGAGATGGTGTGCAGCCCATGCACGGTAGATGTCATTGTAGCTTATAGATGGACTAACTGTATCTTGACTAACAGTATTTCATTTGTATGTATGTTTGTCTGGATTTATTTATAGTTTTTGTAGTTTACCTATACGTATTAGATGTATTAATACTAATATTCTGTTTGTTTATTATAATAGACGTTTTCATACTGTAATAATTTTTAATTAAGTTATAGAACTATCTCTGATTAGTTTATAAATAATGTATTTTTGGCAATTATTATGTCTGTAAGATATGTTCTAAAGAATTAGAATATGAGTTGTAAAATTTGAAAAACTTCTTAAAGAATGTTAAGAACAGTAAATTCAAAAAT
>WUQG02033358.1:0-10948 GCA_011317285.2 Androctonus mauritanicus
TAATTATTTTATAATAAATGTTCGAAATGACTGCCGTTATTTCTCAAACAAATTTCGACCCTTCTTTGAAATTCAAACTTGGTAGCATATGCTATGCTTTCATGAGAAACTGTATTACAAGCATTTTGAATTCTTGTTTGCAGTTCTTCAACATTTGTTGCTGGGCTTGGATAATCAAACTCCATTTTTGATTTATCCCCAAAAGAAATAATCAAGTGGCATAAGATTCGGTGACCTTGGAGACCATTTTATTATAGTGCTGTATGTTCCGATCCATTTTTCCTCATATGTTTCTTGTAAATAATTTTGTACAATTCTTGAATTATGTGCAGGGCATCCATCTTGTTGAATCCATATTTCGTTCTGTAGGTTTCCTAACAAGTATGGCAGCTCATGTCTTATGCCTTTCTGAATGGTTCTTTTATTCCTAAATATCTCTGAAACTATCGGTTGTAGGAAAATAATTTTACCACAAAAATTGCACAAAAAGTTCACGGAATCAGATTCCGTTAGAAAAATAATACACTTCCATTTGAAAAAACAAAGTTGAAGCACGTGCTGTGAAGAGGCTGTACAGAAAAAAATATTAATGAAAGGTTGTAATTTGGAAGGAAAATGTAACAGGACATGTGTTTTATAGTTTTCATGTATACCTGATAGTTTTTGAGAAAAATACCTGGTCCATAGAAAGATGGGCACCCTATATATAGAACTATTCAGTTCTTGTTCATTCTTATAAGGTATCCAAATAACCTTAACCTTTCAGTTAATAAAAAAACAGAGAGAGATTTCAGTGCTGATTCAATTCAGATATCATTATTTCTCTAAAAGAATCAACATTTGATATTCTTGATTTTTTTAAAAATTTTTGGAAACAGAATTATTGAATTTTGCTTTTTTTGCTTTCTAAATCCATATGTCACAGCTATTCAAGAAAATCAGAAATACTTCTGTTGAGAATATTTTAATTTTTTTTAGCAGAACTGTCATTTCAAACATGATTGTTTTTAAATTTCTGAAATTTAATGATGCAAGGCTAATTCATTTTGAAATTTCTTTTTACAGTTATTATTTAATAGCAATCTGTCATTGATAGTTTTCAGTTATCATCATAAAATAATGCAAATAATTTCAGTTGCAAATTAATTTTTAGATTAGTTTTGATAGTTGATAACTTGTAACTAATGTAACTGTACTGAAAATAAATTTATTAACCAAATACAATTAAATAATTACATATTACTATTGTATTTGGTTCTCTCTATTTGTAATATATATTAAAAAAAGTAGCTTTCCATGCTATATTAATGATGAGGATTTTTATCGAAATTTTATTATGAAAGAATAAAAAGTGTTTTTTAAAAATGCAAATTTTGGTTAAAAATTCAATCATCACATTGTCAATATCCATATCAGGAATGATGGGAATAGATAATTATAATAGCTATTTTAGAAAATAAGGTATAAATTGATTCATATTGTTTTAGTTTATTTGATATATATATATACAAACTTATTTTTATTTAGAAAGAAAGTTTTTGAACATACATCAAAAAATTAGTTGCTAGAATAATTGTTGAAAGAAGTATGTTGAAAAATAATAATATGTGTAATTTTTTCTATGCTCGGGGAGCATTATTTTAAAAATGTATTTTTATCGAATAGTTTATTCAGTTCTGCCAAATATCATATGAATTATGCTCTTCAAAAAAAAATTCTTTATTTTTCATCTCTTGTCAGTTTATTATAAGAAATCATTAACAATTAAATTTTATTAAAAATTTTTTAATATAGATATTTTCATTTCAATGACAAATACAGAAATCATTGTAATGCAATTTCAGATTTCTATTGTTAGTCATTAACAAACAGAAAGGATTAGGGATGATTACGTTATCATATTGTATTTTAAAAATTTCTGATACATATATTTATTGCTATCTTATAATGTATAAGAAATTTTTTAAATATGATATGCACATAATGACTGTTAACTTAAAATGCAAGTTAATGACTTCCTATACTAAATTGATATTATTATTAATTATTAGGCTTTTAGTTTAAAAAATTATTAAAATGACTGAACTATTGATTTTTGAAGTCTAGCAAAAATAAATAAATATGAATGAAAGGTAAATGAAATAATTATAATTTATAGAAAAAATTTAATCATCTTTTTATTAAAATAAATTTAATATTTTTATAGATGATAGTCAAAGCTTGGAAGGGTTATTGGATTCACAGTCATCTCTTCAAACAGATTGTGAAAGGTTTGTATTTAACAAATCAAAATATAATTCTCATTTTTATTTTAAAACAAATGCATTACAATAAATAAATTTATTGTATTGTATAAAATTATAATTTTTTCATATAATCAAAATAATAATAAAAGTTTATATAAATCAATATTTATGCATTGTAATAAATATATATTGAAAATTCTAAAGAGAAACTTCTAACCAGACATCCACAGATACTAGAAACAGTGTATTTGAAATATTTCCCTAGTATATTATATAATATTTTCACAAATATTGGACTATTTAAGTATCCTAGTTTTTTAATTGAATATATTTAATAACAGAAATATTGAACACATCAATATTAACATCTAAACAAAAAAGAAATAATAATCAATATTTCTTTCTTGATGTGTGATCTTTTCTTTTCTATTTAGATTTTAATCGATAACTATGAAATAATTTTAACATATATAATTATTATATGTAAAAAATACAAGAATGATTAAAAATATCAGAGATTCTGTTAGCAGAACTAGAAAGAAATAAAGTTAAACTTTGCAATCAAACTTGTTTACAAGAACAAGAATAATCCTAAATGACTCACATCCTAAGATGATACAAAACAAAATAATAATGAACTGAGTATATCAAATACTATAATGATATACAATAAAAATAAAGAGATTTACAAAAAGTAATACCAGAATGAAAGAAAGATCTCCTTGGCAATGATACCTGATAAAACATGGTGATTTATGTAACTTATTTGAAATACATTTAGTAGAAAATAAAATGTTGTATGCTATGTCTCATTAAGTAATGATGTGTTATTGATGAAACTAACCAATAATAAGGAAGAAATATCATTATCAATTGGTTTCATCAACAATGTTTATTGAAAATGAATATTTAAAGTACAATGATCTCATGGTCAACATGACCATGAGATCACTGAAATATAATGACTACGAGTCACTGGAAATGTTCAACCATGGTCATGTTGACCATGGTTGAACATTTCATTTTCTCATATCTAGCTGATTGTTGATATCTACTATTAAATGTCCCTAAGCAGCAGATTTTTCTTTAAAATTATGCAATTATTTATTTTATTTTCAACAATACCTTTATAATGTTTGATCAGAACTAATAATAATTTTTCTACTTCATAGGAATTCTGTTTTTGATCAGCCATCATTATAATATGCATGCCTATGCTACATGGGTTAAAATAATATTGACTGATAGCATTTTTCATAACATACTAATTTATTACAAAGACACTATTTGTTAATTTAAACCTAAAACTTAATTTAAAAAGAAAATTATTTCATCAGCTGTCATTTATATATCAAATTATAATAAACTGTAGATTGATAGAACTCATGGCTAAGTGTCATTTGTAAAATTGGCTCTATGCCTTTTGAATTTTCTTACATAAATATTAATTGAAACTAATGACTTTTGAATATTCTTAGTAGATTTCTGTAAAATTTTACTAATATTTTATTAACTTGATAACCATAGTTTTCTCCATTTTGAAATGGATGAAGTTATAGCAGATTCAGATTTTCCAAGTTTCCCTTAATGGATCAAGAGTTAGACAATAATATTGTCCAATCTCAGATCTCGTTTCAGATGGATGACAGTTTAACTATGTATTGTTCATTATAAAGTAGCAAACATATTTAAAAAATAGGCAATTAGTTCTTTCCAGAATTGCTTGTTAATATAAAATATTGAACAAATGCTATTTCTCTGTATAGCCTAAAGATTTTTCTGCTAAAATTTGTTAGAAAATAAATCATTTATGGAATAAACTATGGGAATAATCAAAATAATATGCTGTTTCACGATTTAATTCATTTTTTTAATAGCAGTTTGTTTTTCAAATAATTTATATATTTCTATGATATGTTAAATTTTATTACAGAATATTGATAAGAGTATTTAAATTGGCTCACTGTTCTAATGATTTTGAAATAAATTAATACTAATATTTTTATTTATAGGTTTTTGAATTGTACAACTAATTTGACAGTCAAGGATACAATATCACTTCCTTTACCTTCTTCAATTATTCCATATTTGGAATATTGTGAATCTTGTTCATTCCGTGTAGATAATTATCAATCTCATGTTGAATCAACGTCGTTGTGTCAATTTATTTTTGTACTTTTTGGACCATTAGCTTTTGAAAATTTCTGTAAACAGCATAAAATTTTACCAATTGACACTACTCATTTAGGAAGTACTATAACTCCTACTCTAGTATCTACAGAAAGAGAAAGTTCAGAACATGAAGTAAAAACAGAATTAACTGAAAAATTGTCGGAATCTAAAAATCAAGAATCTTTACATTCCACTGATTCTGAATCAGTTAGTATGCAATCTTATACATATACAGAAAAATCACCATTAGTTTCTGAAAAATTAGATTCTTCAGAAACTACAAATGATTTGCAAAAGTCTATTCAACCCACCAAAACTATTCAAATTTCTAGCAAACTTCATAAGGAATCAGTTATTAAAGAAATAAAATCAGATGAGAAACCAGTTTCTGAAAAATTAATAAAGGAAGAAACTAAAATTAGAAAATCCTCTCAAAATGGTAATGAACAAACATTTACAGTGACTGACATACCTGAATTATCAGATACAGAAATAATTGCTCAGAGTATTGAGTCATCTAACTTAGAAGAAAGCAAAGTTGAAAATACAGATACAGAAGTAATACAGAACGACACTGAAACAACATATCAAGCAGAAGCAATTGAATCACTAGTTTTATCTACTCCAATTATGCAGCAGTTATCTGAAGGTGCCTCTGCAAGTGCTCAAGATTTGCAGTTTACTAAAGATGAAATTGAAAAATATGAAAATGGAGCTTTAAAAACAGAACCAATTTTTGTTGGGATTCCAAGTCCACCTGGACAAAAAGAGTCTGTATTTATGAGAATGGGAAATCGCATTAAGGCCCTAGAATTGAATATGTCATTAAGTAGTCAATATTTACAAGAATTAAGTCAGCGGTATAGGCGGCAAATGGAAGATATGCAAAAAGCTTTTAATCGCACAATAGGTACACTTAATGATACAGCACGCAAGGCTGCAGTTAGAGTAAGTATAATTAATATTTTAATTTATAGAACATTATTCTTAATTTATTTTAATAATAATTAAATAATTATAAACTCCTTTTCGTTTTTTCATCATAAAATATGTAATGAAAGTCAGTGAGTTGCAATGCAGATTTTAATGTAAACTATCCTTTAAACCTTTTCATAGGCAAGTGTATTTAATATAGTTCACATCAAGTTGGATTTTTTTGGTATAAAAGCAAAATGAATGATTACTGCTATTTTTTTTTTTTTTTTTTTAACTTTTTTTAGTGAGTGTTAAAATAATTTGAATTTATTAATGTTATGACATAATGTTGAATTAATTATTTTCAACTGCTATTTAAATTGGAAAACTTAAAATCAATAAAAGACCAATAAAAAGACTATTATAATTAAATTCTAGCAATTTAAAAAAAAATGTTTATTTTTTTATCAAAAATTAAACTGAATTTTTTATTCTTGATTAATCATTTATTAATGTTTGTTATCTATATTTTGTGTACAAATACCTGGCAGAGCATATTTTTGAATAACATTGTTATTTTCATATATAATACTACTAGCATCAATTTAGAATTATTTGTTATAAATGCAATATCTATCTTTGCCATTATCATATAGTAGACCCTCAGTTTAACAGATCTCACTTAATGGATTTTGGATTTAACAGACAAAATATTTGGATTAAATTTTTATTTGGTTTCAATAAATATTCAAAATTCTCACCAAGAATATCAATGTTATCCTATGAAATTTAGGCCTGTCATATACAGAAATTTGCTATACAAGAGGAATGCAATATTATTCTATTGAGGTTAGATTTAGCAGGTTGATCTAGTTTAGGGATTCATGTGTATTTATTTAGATAATTGCATTTTGAGTAAGAAAGTATAATTGTACCATCAATATTTCTTTTAAAACTATATCTTATATCCCTCTGTTTTAGAACTTCAAGTTATTAATATAAATAAGCCTTCAATCAAGAAAAAATTTTAATTATATTTGATTATTTACAAAAATGTTTTTGGCTTATTTGGCCCTCTATAGTTATCCATTTTATATACTTAAACTAGCCAAAATAAACAATTTCCCAATGAAATGAACAAAATTATTTTTACAGTTTACAGTTACAGTTTACAATTATTTTTACAGTTTGAAAAATATTCTTTGTTTCCATGATATTAATGGCACTTTCCATATTTCTCTAGCATATTATCATATTTGCATTTTGTTTTTTTATGTCAAATTTTATATCTATATTATCAAATCTATAATATATATCTGTGCATGTGTGTATGTAGATATATAATTATTAAATTAGTGAAAGATGTGTCACTAAAGTGAAAGTGTTTTAAAAGTAGTATAGTAAACAGTATTTTTAAAACACTCACTTTAACGGACTTTCACCATTATCAGACATCCCTTCCCCCTATCAGTTCATTAAACCAAAATTTTAATGTATTAGAAGATTAAAAATTCCCTAGAAATCATGGCTGATGAATGTTTTTGGCTAATGCCATTTCGAGTAACAACTTATCCCAAATATAGTAAAGCCATTTAACTTATTGTATTACACAATAGTGTTCTCCCTAGGTCTTTTTTGCTGGTCACTCCATCAAGACGATTTTTCTTTTCACCCAGTTGATATATTATATATCAGTATATACAAAAAAAAAAAAAAAAAAGACTTTTTGCTATACACAGAACATTTGTGAAAGGACTAGCATTCCTGTAATGCATAACCAAGTGAGACATACATTTCATCATATTTAAGAATAACGAATCTATTATTACCATGCAAGAATAAATACTACTATGGAAAACCATTATATATGAAATGTTTGGAACTGGTAAACTTTTTAGTGTTAATGTAAATTTTGTTTTAAAAGAGAAAGATTAAAAAACTTGAAAGCATTTCTCAAAGTTTATTCCATGAGACTATAATGATATCCCATAAAAAAAATTGTTATTTTTTAAACTTTCTCTTTCTAAAATAGATTTAATTAAAAAAATTACATAGGTCTGTAATTTAAAATTAAAATAATAAATTCATTTAAAATTCATATTAATTATTGTTTATTTCTCAAATTCTATAATTAGTTTCAGTGGTTAATAGCAACTACTTTTGTATGTTTCTCTTCCAAGTACTGTATATCCATTTGAAAATAAATACTGTAAATTAATTTGGTTAAAGTTTAATTTATTTATCTACAGTAATTATTTTAGTG
The DNA here is from genome assembly GCA_011317285.2 of Androctonus mauritanicus. Lineage (NCBI taxonomy): Eukaryota > Metazoa > Arthropoda > Arachnida > Scorpiones > Buthidae > Androctonus > Androctonus mauritanicus. Next base: position 7,597 of record WUQG02033358.1, read on the forward strand.
ATTATACAGTAGGAAGGCTAATGAACATAATTAAGGAAAATTTGTGATTTCATATTACTGTTTCTGGTATAGCACGTGATTTGGATGCCATCAATATGCTATTCCAGTATTGTAAATAAGGAACAATATTTTTAATATAAAATGTTTAAGAAAATAACACAATTACATTTTAACTAAAATATCATTTAATCATGTAATCTAATTTTAATTTTAATTGAATAGTTCAATAATTTTCTTTACATTTTTATCTACCAGCATTCTGCATTCAAATTCTTCGATTCTAATTTATTGACATCTTGACCTGGCCGGGTCAAGATGTCAATAAAACAGTTCATCATTTGAATAATAAGTGTCTAAGAAGTAACATACATTGCCTAATATTAAATAGATATTCACAGCAGTGTGTGTGGATCCCGACGGACGATGTGAACAGGCGTAAGCCTACCGCAGTTATGTGGTTATCGCGTAGGTAAGCACGGCAAAGTGAGAGTTGCACCGACACAACAGATGAGACAGCAACAGTTTTATTAACCAAGGATCTTTATTGGGAGAGAGAGTTAAAATAAATACATTTTCCCTCAATAGAGGACAAATACCTGTTTAAATATCTGTATATACAATGATTGGCTATTCCCTGATACAATGCACAACACTAATTTATGTCTTTAGTCCAGTGGCACAGTCTTTAGTCCTTATTTATTTTGATGGCAACAGCAAAAGAAGAACAGCAACAGATTTTACAGGTGATCACAAAAAAAAAACTATAGAAGAACCACTATACAACACAATCACACATACTGTTTAAGATACCGCTATCGATGCTGCCGAAGGTACTGTGCGTGCAAAATGGCGACCAACACGTATAAATGTCCTCTTTTCTTCCCCCCAGAGAAAGATGAGTATCCGTCTTTTCACCCACTCGGATGTCACCGATTTCCCGTATACTCATTTTTCTCCATTGTTCATTGTTCTATCGCGAGGACAATGTACATCGGACTAAACAATCAATCCAGCAGTCAAAGATGTCACTCCTAATCAAATTCCGACATGATGTAGAGTGACATCCCACAACAGGTCCAAACTCCGTATCCTGTAACACTTTATTTCATTATTTGATATATATTTCTTATTTATTTTATGGAGGCTTTCTGGGACCTCACAGCAGTTATTTTGATTTTTTCTATAATAGTGAATAGAGTGAAATTCGCAATACTGAAATTTTTATAAATTTCAGTTTTCAGAACTTACATTTATCAATGGTCTGAAATTCAGTTTTTAATTTTAAGATGTACAACATTTTTTTTTTATATGCTTTCTTTATTTTAAGGTGTCATCCAAAAAAGAATTGTATTTGTTGTCAATTGTCATAGTTTGTTTCAAAATTTAAAGGTGTGTGAGCACCCATAATTACTGTTAATTCCTCCTCTTGATGAAATGGGGCAAATTTAATGACATTCATTTCAACTAAAAGGGAAGTTCTGTATCATTGGTGGTCTAAATGACATTTAAATTAATTTTAAAGCGAATTTTAATTCTTCGGATGAAATATTTTTTCATCTTAATTGATGTTTATAAATTATTTGTTTCGTGTTAACAATATTTTAATATAATAATAAAGAATGCTTTCTAGCTGTGACTGTGAGAATTCTTCATGTTATCTACTTTTGTATTAAACAATTTCCACTGTGTTATAATCTTATTTTTTTAACCAAAATTCTGAATGATCAATTTTGGATTTATTGAAAATGATCAATATTAAATATAATAACTTAAAAAAGGTATTTCATTTATTTTGGACAATATCTCATATAAATAATTATTTGATCTGAATGAAATATATAAAGAATATTTGAAACCTATAGGGAATCAATCATTTTGAAAATGACTATATCAAACAAATTACATAATACATTGTTTTGACAAACAATATATTATGCAAATGAAATTATGTATATTATTGGAATCCACTAGAGGATTGTGTGTGCTAAAAATGATCAAAACTGACTTGCTCATTAAGCAGATTTTGATCATTTTTAACAAACCTGATCTGCTAACTGATCTTAATAATGTGCACAAATTTCATTTAAATTTGATAATATTTACATAAACGAATAACCTGCCTGATATGATAAAATGTTAATATTTTCAGTATGATTGATTCCCTACAGATTTCCGATATTGTTAATGTATTTGATTCAGATTAAATAATATTTAATAGAGATATTGCCTGAAAATAAAGAAAACAGGTTTATTTGTATTGAATTATAAAATTTAACTAATATAGGTCATTTTTAATAAACTTTGTCCTACAGTGTGAACTAATAACATAAGAGTTTTATCCAAATCAGATGATAATTAAGCACATTATTGTGCTGATGAACAGATAGACAAACTTAATTCATATACTCTTATTCCATTCCTAAATGGAATAGAGTAAAAAAATATATATATATATATATATGTAGGCAACTATTTTGATATTAGGAACACTCAAATTGCTTTATTATATATTAATTCCAGTTCATTTTGATTATTTTTATCCTTTTTATAAATTTCTGACAAATATTTAAAATTGTAATAAAATTTTGTCAGTATTTGTATATTTAATACTTGGAGGATTGAGATACATTCAGTTTGCAGTTTAGATGAATAAAACATTGAAAAACGTTATCATATTCCTTAGTTGTTATATTTCATTATATAATAGAAAATCTGAATATAACTGTTATAATTTATTAATTTTGGAAAATCAAGCAGTTATAAAAATTTCAAAATTCTTATATGCTTTTAGTGTATCTTGTTTTTTGTTGTTCATAATCTATTATTGCATTTATCAGATTGACATTATTAATATTCTTAAATTACTGATTAAATCATATATTGCACTTCTGCACATTTCTTAATTTTGAATTTTTCCTATTACTTCAGAAAAAACTTATAAAAACTTGAAAATTTGCTTCCAGATTGTAAAAATTAAACTAATCTATAGGAATAATGTCAAGCAGATCGTGCAATAAAACCAGCTCTTGGAATTCAGTAGGTAAATTGTTATTTTCATTTCAACTCCAAACTCCAATCTAGTCACCTCAAACAATACGGATGGTCTTCAAACTGTTAAATATAAATATTATATTTTTAATAAAAGGATTCATTTTATCCTAAAGCTTATTATATCGTGTAACTAACCAGGAAATTCACTGCTCTATTCGGCAATATTAAAGATTAATTCTCTATTTCACAGCACAATTGAGCAGACTAAGTTATATACTAAAATAACACATTTATTCGCAGAAGTACTTTCGGCCTAGCGGCCATCGTCGTAGGGAACTTTGTAGCAGCTGACGATGGCCGC